>JAULKM010000008.1:5344799-5357987 GCA_032355605.1 Rubia tinctorum
AAACTACCTAATTTAAATATAAATGATGACCATATTCATCCAAGTAAATCAATCCAAATATTGGATGAATTCTTGAAGGAATCTACCTTATCTAAACCTACCAAATCTAATTCTAATCAAATCAAAACTAAATATTCTAATCTCTAATTAAAATATTACCAAAACTCTTCTAAGCTAACATGGCCGAGTTTATGGCTTCATTAAAAAATAAAAATAAAAAATGATCACACTACCTCATTAAAAAATCCAATGGGAAAAAGAGTATAGTGTTGACCTCCTAAAAATATTAAGCTAAGAAAAATATAGTAAATGATATTTTTGACATCGTATCAGTTGATTTAATTTTAGCATTTATGTTATTGAATAAGCATAAGTTTGTCTCCATGCATTAGTATTATTGTTCGACATGAACGATTAAATTTTTGTGTTCGTGGTGATCGCTCGAATTAGTTTTTCGTGTTAATATTTTATTCTCGATCTGGAAGTAAATGCCATATTTCTTAATTTTGTTTGTATTTTTATGTTACAGTTTCTATAAATTTGGATGTGTCAGCTATGTGTTTTTTAAGATGTTTACAGTTTGGACATCATAGATCATGTTTTGGATCAAGTGGTGTTCCAGTTCTAATTTGTAATAGTACAAACAATCTATTCCACTTATTGTAATCGTTACTTGATTTTTTCAGCACCTATGAAGACTTGTTTCTAAAAATATATATATTATGATACTTATCTTACTTAGGTTCAAACTAATTTAATGATTTTGAATTTAAAAATAAAAGTGCTAAAATAACCCTAGCTTTTGGCTGAAAGTGTCAATATAACTCTACAAAATAAGAAAGTGCCAATCTAACCAAAAGTTAGGGGTTAGGGTGGTGAGCAGATTTTTCTAGAGTTGGTACCCGATCGAAGTTGGGTGGCATCGCAGCGAGGCTGGATGGTGGGTGAGCTTGGGTTTCGACGGGAGATAGGTGGCGGGTGGGTTGGGGGTAGCGGGGGGTGGGTGGTTTTAGGTTCATTTTTTGTGGTTTTTTATGGGTTGGATCCATGGTTATTTCCGGTTTTCCATGGCTGCGGAGCGCGGAAGAGGTGGCGTGGCGGAGTGGCAGAGGAGGTGGTAGCAGAGGTGGTGAGGTAGAGGCGCGATGGCGGTGAAGTAGTAGCGAAAGTAGTGGTGGTAGAACAATGGTGGGACAAAATAATCTTTTAAATTTTTGTATTTGGCTCAAAAAACATTTTGGTCATTTTCGATCGGTCAATGGTCGGAAATGACCAGTCAATGTCAGAATATGCTCCGGAGGGTTATATTTGCACTTATATTAAGTAGTTAGGGTTATTTATGTAGTAAAAATTATCTGACCATCATATTTTCACGTAGTCAAGTATGTAGGGTTATATTTGTATATATCCCTATAAACCCTCTATACTTCAGTATGTGTCATATAACCCTGAGATAATTTTTAGTGCAAAAAACAATCCTAACTACTTTGCATTAGTGTTAATATAACCCTAAAAACTATATTCCGGCTGAATGACCTTTTCTAGCCATTGATCGACCAAAAATGACAAAATGCCCTTTCAGCCTAATACAACATTTGAAAGACAAAAATGTCCTTTGCTTTTGCCACATCGTCGTTGTGCCCTCGTCGTACCTCCACCACCTTCGTTGTCATGCCTCCGCCACCGCTTCCGCTTCCGCTGCCACCTCTCCCGCCACCCCTAGCCACCCTTCCAGCCGCTAGGGCTTCTCCCACCACCCCTCCTGTCGCTAGGCCTTCCCCCCTCCAGTGCTGCCGCCCGGATTAACCCCACATCCAGCACCTTCAACATCCGATGTTCGTCCTCCATCACCGGCGTAACGTGAGGGAGCTTTGCCCAACGCCAGCGTAGCGTGATGTGACCTTCTTGGTCAGAATGGAGCAGCATGCGGTGGCGTAAGGGCAGAGTAGAACGAGAAGAAAGGGAAGGCACAGAAGCAGAGTAGAAACGGCGGATAATGAAAGAAAGGGAAGGAGAAAGAGTTTGGAAAACTTGGGTAAACTTGTTTTTTTAACATAATCCTGACTCAAACTACCAGAAAAAATTATAGTTGCACATACACTAGGTATTTAGGGTTATATTTGCACTTCAAATTATCACATGGTTATATTTGCACTTATGTTAATTATGTAGGGTTATATATGCACTTCTGTAAAAAAAATCCCTATTTTGTACTATAGTTTTTCCTATCCTTTCTTGTGATTCTCAAAACATTGTGTCACCAATTGGGGTGACAATATAGATCCGTAATTCAATGTTCAATCAGGTTGCTTATTTTTAAATCCCAATAGGTATTGATATAATTGATATGAGTTAAATGGACAGTTAAAAAATATAGGTCGGACAAGCGGGTTGATCACGGGTTTACCCTTATGGATTGAAATCCAATAATTTACTCATATAGATTAGTATATAAACTCATATGCGTTCATATATGGGTTGATACCGACGAGTTTACCCAACCCGTAAATAAAATAATTTCTTTCCACGGATTGGGTGAATTTAACCAGGCCCGTTTTAATCTGATCCATTTTTAACCCATCATAAAATGGGTCAAAATGAATCATACTCGTATTTTTAATTACTCATATTATCCAACATTTATTCGACTGGTTCGGCTATTTACCACTCCAACTCAAAACTGTTATCTTCAACTGTTATCTTCAACTGTTATCTTCTTCCTTAAAAAAACAAATAACAATAGCAGGTCACCTCCAAATCCAATTATAGTGCAAATCAAGAGAAAACAAATGATAAGGTCGCATCATCACTCAAGTGAATGATAAGTTAATTCATCCCCACCATTTTTCTTCACATATGCTAAATGTTTGCTTCACTTATGACTCCTACCTTTTTATTTTATTTTATTTTACAATAATGAAATGAAAAATCTTGCTTGGAATTCCTTGAAATTATTGCCAATTTGGCCTGAATTCCACCATAATGAAACTTCTTGTAACATTAAGAATACCCCTTCTACACAGGGCGGAGACAGAAAACATCAGTGGTGGGGATGATATGTAAAAAAAATTAAAATTTCTCAATTTTCATTATATTGCATTAAATTAGAGGGGCTGGAAAAAAATTAGAAAAATTTATTCCCATATTTTTCATAAATTGTATCTCAGCGAGAACTGAAACTCCCACCTAGCTCCGCCCTTGCTTCTACATATCAGTTCACAAACTTGATTCGAGTTCGAGGGACAAACATAGGCCAAGCACTCAATTATTAAATAAATTTGCGCATGATTAATATTGTTTGATAGGATCATCAAGTTTAACAAGTTTGTATATTATATTTTAGTATGTGTATATGTATATATATACTTTTTCCGTCTCAGAAAAAATGGTGCATTTACTTCTTCATAATTTTCAATAAAAATTTGATATTGAAAAATGGATATTAAAGATGAATCTAACAATATCTCACATGATATTTTTACTATGCATAAATTTATATTTAGGGTCAAAATTTATAACGTTTGACTTGGAAAAGGTAAATGTGTCATTTTTACTTGGACGAAGGAAGTATTATATTTCTGTATAAATTAGAGGGTGGTATTGCAAAATAAAAATTACAAGGCTTTTTAACTTTCCAAACTCAACGAGTCCAGTTGGCTCGATTTTGTACGTAACGAACTCAACAAGCCAACCTCGCTCGAATTAGATCGAACTCACCAGTCGAGGTCGACCTCAAAATAAATTTTTCTAAACTCGAACTAGCTCGAGCTTAAACATGAACACATCAACCTTTTTCCAAACCCGACCACACCACTACTCAAATTTAACTCGATTCATTTACACCCTTACTTTTACAACAATGAAATAAAGATACACTGCCATAACATGACACTCTAGACATGCAATTTGCCAGTCTTACAAACCAGACATAATCATCATTCCAACTTATTACATCCTGTAGTACTCATCATTGACTTGAACTCCTGAAAGCTCACACATGCATCCCCATCCCTATCAACCCCTTTGATCATCCTCCTGCAATCTCTCAGCCTGCATTTCTTGCATCCAAGGCCAGCCAGAACCCTCTGCAGCTCCATGGCCGATATGAGCCCGTTCTTGTCGGAATCGAAGATCGTAAAAGCTTGAAAAAGCTCATCCTCTTTCAAAACAACTTGTTGGTTCTCATCACTTTTTGCCACCACATTCATGAACTCATCCAGATCAACAAATCCATCCCCGTCAGAATCCATCTCCCTCACTATGCGCTCAGCTTCCTTTGTGGCTAAGGCCCTTGTGTGCCCTAGGCTTAACAGAACTTCACTCAGCTCCAAAGGGGATATCTTGCCATCTCCATCCGTGTCTATGAACCTGAAAACTTGCTTCAACTGATGGGAGATTTCTAAGCCTGCAAAAGAGGAAAAGTTCTTTGATTCCCTCTTCTTCTCCAAGCTCCTGAATTTTCTCAAGAACCCGAGTTTTCTTGACTTGAACAGGGAATCCAACATGATGGGAAGTTTCAGAATTCTGATGCAGAAAAACTGGAGCAAAGAGAATGGGAAAAAGGGTTGTTTAAAAAATGATGAAGAAAGTGAAGAGACATGTGGTGTTTTAAGTGTGACGTACAATCATATGACTTCTTTTATCAGTTAGTGATCTGTGGCTATGAGTTGATGAGAGAAAGAGCCCATCATCCATACTTAAAGAACAGCAAAAGAAGGGCATAATTACTACTAGTTGATTTTTTGGAGAAGAGGCATGAAGATAATGAATGATTCTTTCTAGACTAAGTGTGGAAAATTCACAAGTATGGCAAGTCTTTGGCTTTCCTGGATGGAAGCCAGGTAAACTCCTAGTTAGTACCGGATTTGCCGGCAATTTTAATACTCTCCCCTAATGCCATATTCAATGGTAGGCTAAGTTATTGACGGTTATTTTAAACTTATGAAATAAGAGTCGTATCTTCAAAGACGGTCTTTGCATAAGTTATGGAAAGACCAAGGTTTAAACTGCAAATTAGAAGAAATTAAGATAAAATTTTCGGGTTGTATTAATCGGGTCATAAACTTATAACTACTACATGTTGCATAATAAATTTTTAATATTGCAACTAAAACCTTTTACCTTTCTATAATTGTAATTCAACCCCATATTTCCATATGCCTATGGAAAGACGTTTTTCCCAAGATTTTACCTTAAAATAATATTGAAATATAAAATATTTTAAGAAAATAATAGAAAATTAATATTTTAAAATTAAAGTTGAAATATTTAAAAATAAATTTGAAAATAACATTTGAATAGAAAAATGTTGAAGTAAAATTTGATGATAGTCCCATTTAATTAGTATTTATTTCAGTAAATAACTGACATAAATAATTAAAATATTGAATTTTTTGTTAGGAGTTTGTTCTTTGTGTTATACCATTTGATTTTACAAAAATTAATATGTAATTTAATGTTTATAACATAGATGAAATTATTTTAGTGTTATATCGATATGTAAATTACTTGAGTGTTCTTTTTGTTAGACCATTTCAGTAGCAATAGCTTAATTTGTAAGTTGAAAATGACATATAAGATGAAAATTACATGACGTTATATTTATAGGATTTTTAATGTGGAAAATCATCTCAGGGAACGGTCCTTCGACAAGCAATCTTCTCAGTTCGCGAAGAATTCACTCATAAGTATCTGGCGTTTATTCGACAACAATGGCAAAGAAGATCAAGAAATTGAGGTTACACGAAGACATGCCAACCATCTCAATGAAGGGCACGCCGTATAGATTCGTCTTGTACGTCGAATCGATGGGCACTATCCATGGATAGGTCCGAAATACCACAACCGCTTCAGGATGAGCTAAGAACAAATAGGTCAAACTACATTCAGGAGCTGCATGATGGCTAGTAACGTATCCGTTTGAGGTGGCAAGGTGCAAACAATTCTCAGTTGTATTTCGCACGCCTCGCCTTTCCCTTCCATAAGCCCACCGTTCTTTATATACTTGCTTCATGGTTTGATTCAGACTCGAAAATGAACGACTAAGGTTCACATTTGTATGCCTAGGAGTTGTCTCGAAATTCATCAAATCTCTTATCATTTGTTTCACTTCAAAGTGGAGCATGCTACTCTGTCTACGCCCCTCATAGTACACTGAAAACTGGTGGTTGTGTGTCCCTCGCCGAGGATCCTTGCATGCTTGAATGGACCAACTCTCCTCCGTTTTACTCTCTTGTATAACAATCATGAAAGGGCAATAACAATTTCTTGTCGACGTGTTACTTCTTCGGACGACATCTGAATCGTGCATATCGATGACCTTATCATTCCGACCCCGATTGCAAATACAATATATCTTTCGGGGCCCATTATTATTTTTCTTGTATGAGGACATGATGAGTTCAAATCCCACACGAAGGGATGTCTGTTGCAGGTATGCATAAACTTCTATATGACTCGGAAACACATCTGTTATCGCTAATGCAGAGTAGCCAGTGGTCCCCGCTTCTGCTCCGTATGATTCATCGACATCCTTAAATAACAGTACATATCAAATAATTACTCCCCCGCAAAAATAACAAACAAATGGTCTACACATCATTATAATAAATAATATAAGACACCTACTCATTTTTATTACTTAGTTATAAAATTAATATTTTATTTATCACAACGGTTCATGAAAATTAGTATAACCACACTAAATTTTGTTACATCATCATTAGTAGAACCATACGTTATATGTCGTAATAGCCTGCCAACATTTCCCCAAAAATTTATACGCCAACCCTAAACTATGTCAGCAGAACCTTTCTAATACTTACAAATACATAAACTACGTATGAACTAATATAGTGAAAATTAACGTAAATTTCAATAAAGATGACAAATTCCATAATCGCATTTAATACACAACGTATGTTTCGTAGAAATCATTCTGCTAAATGACAAGAAACACCTACACATTTTATGATCTCTTCTTGTATATTACTGCTTTAACTAAGATTAAAAAATTCACACCAAAACAAAACTATGTTAGCAGAACCTATCTATTAATTACAAATATATAAATAACGGATGAAGTAAATAATGGTAAAATTAACATAAATTTCACAACTAAAGACAAATTTCATAATCACATTCAATACACTATATGTTATGTACAAATCAATCTTATAAATTACAAGAAACATCTACACATTTTATCTCTTCTCGTATATTATTGACTTAACTAGGATTTTCAAAATTTATAATTTTACATATAATTAACATATAATCAACTCTTAATAATGAAATCTATAACCTAATTAAATTGAATAAATAGAGTCATGCACACACAATGACATGTTACATACCTACAATTGAAATTATAATAAAAGATCACATGTGTTACTGATTAAATAAAACACAACCTTCTATTTACACAACTAATAAGTCATTAATATAGCAATTAAATTTAAAAAATACCTCATAAGACATGGAGTTTTTACCACCCAAATTCAGAGTAATAAGTGTGAGATTTTTTTTACAAAATCAGCATTTTTAGAACATCTTTTATAGACATATTTTATACAATTTTTGGAATAAATGACATTGAATATGGGATGGTGGGAGTTGAGGAAATGAGAACCAAAAATGGGTGAAAAAAGAGAAGAAAATATGGGCAACAAAAGAGAACCAGAAAGAAAAGTGAACCCAAACCAAACTGGAAGAGAACCGGGAAAACATTGGGACAAGGAGAGGATGAGAACCAGGGAGGGAGACCGGGAAACATCAATCGAGACCGGGAACTGGAAATAGAACCGAGGGCGGAGAGCGCGGGAGGGAGAGCGGGGATCGAGAAATGGAAATAGAACTGGGGGATGAGAGAGGAGAAGGGAGAACGGGGACCGGGAAATGGAAATGGAACTGCGGGACAAGAGCGGGGAAGGGAATTGCAAAGAGAACCGGGGAAGGGAGAGCGGGCGGAGGAGAACAGAGAAGGGGTGGACACCGGTGAGGGGAAAGACGAGCCGGCAGCGGAGAACGGAGGCCGGTGAGGCGGAACGAGCATGTGCAACAGAGACGGGAAGAAATAAAGGAAACCGGGGATGAGGAAAGAACCGAATGCGGAGAGCGGGGAGGTAAATCGGACGGGGTAGGGTTAGGGATTGGCGGGGGCGGAGACCGGAGGAAGGAGAGAACCCATGGTGAGATGGGACGAGATCCGGCGGCGGAGAGGGGCTGATAGAGGTACTGCAATTGGAATGGAGGTGTTGCGACGGGAAGAGGGCTGGTTCCGACGACTGGACGTCGACGTACAGCAAAAAATACGTGAGAAAAGTCGACGTCGAACACCACCTGGACACCACCTCCGACGCGGCGACCGACGACCACCACCACCGGCGACGCCACCAACGGAGCAACCACTACTGACATTTAATTAAGTTTATTTCATTTCATATTTTATTTTGTATTTTAAAATTAAAATTAAAATTAACATTAATTAATCAGTATTAGATATTCATTTTTTTCATTACAAACAATTCAAAATAGTATTTCAATAGTGCAAATACAGGTGTGAATAAGTAAAACTAGCGGGATTACACCGCGCGTTGCGCGGTATTGTTAATTAATAATTAGGATAAGTTATAATGCAAATTATGTGTTTCATATTAAATTGATAAAAGATAATTTTATAAAATTTCACCACTTCAAAACAAAGAATAACTATATGAATTACTAGATATGTTAACTAAATTTAAAAGACATTGTCTTGCCCACAAATCTACTGCAGATAGCCACAATAAATTTACCTAAATATGATTAGATTAATCATAAAATAGCTACACAATTCAAGTTAGTAAAGCGAGAATGGAATCTTGCCATTATACCATAAATGCGAAACTGAAGAATGATAATGAATAAAGAAAACCTTTTACATGATATGTACAATTCCAGAAGCCGTTAGCCTTTCATTGATGCTCCCAATCCTAGACATAACTATCAGCTCCTTAAGGTATAACAAAGATCAACACCACAAGCTTTATAGCATGTACGTGTGAATACATCACTTAAGAGCAATGCCAGTTTTGAATCAATAGCAGCAGCAGCCCGTGTCGGCTTTGATTCAGTTTCACCTTCCAGCAGCGGCTTCTGTTGTGGAGGGCGCTACTTCTTCTGCCCAAATAACCATAGGCTTCCTCGACAGTTACCTTTTGCTCCTTAATATCAGTGTCAAATGACTCTGCACCTGAGCAGAAAAAATGTCCAACAAATCTGAGCATCAATTGATTGGGAAAAACTGCCAAGATGCCACTTTCTCAACTGTAAATTCAACAAACTAATCAAGATATTTAAACTGAGAACTTTACTACCATAGTTCATTTTCCTTGGAAAATCACAAAAGTTGCTAATCAAGAAAGATATAGGTTGTGTTTGGTCAAACTGCAATAGTCGGTCATATTCGTGCTAGTTTTCTTCTAACCATTCAGGTGTTTGGGCTTCGACCCTAGCCACCCCAACAAAACCACGGCAACAACAGGGCCCTTTTCGCCAAGAGACCTTTCCCTCCCTCATCTAATTGGACAAAACTATATTCGGAATCGATAGGAAAACATGAGAAGAAGAAGTAGTTAGACAAACACAGAAAGTATCATAATCAGATAGAGGAGTATATGAAGTTTGATATAAATAAAAATCAGAAATGAAGACATGATTCAGTAAAAACCAATGAGATTAAGGTCGCCACTAGTCTGCATTTTTTCAACAAAAGCTAATCGAGAAACAAGGTGAACTGAACGAGATTTAGTCCAACAAATTATAGAACTTTAATCTAAGGTGATCGAAGTGATAAAATCAGTACATGAGGTTCCAGAATTGGCAATGGTTCCCAAATTTTTTATCAAATCCTCCTTTGTCATACATATACCTCTCCCGAATCAAAAAAAAATTCTTCTCTTTATCCAATTTAATTTGCATACCAAACATTTTTGGATGGTTATATCTGAACTGAATTGATAAAATAAGTTCACATGGAAGCAGAAGATAACAACCGTGCATGTAGTGAAGAAGTAATATGAGGTGATAGTCATCTAAACCGTGCATGCAGTCTACTAAACCACGACAATCAACCATTAGACCTAGTGATTGGAGTAAGCTATTTAGTTTAGAATTCAAAATTGCATGTCTTTCTTTCTTTTCTAAACCCCATTTATTTTGTTTTGTCCCACACATGCATCAGTAAAATGACTAGAAAAATAGAGAAACCACGAAGACAAATTAATAAAATGCTCTATCATGCATTGAACATTACTACTACTAACCTGAATCTCAAGTTTAGCATCATCTCTTTCGCCCAAAACCTCCTTGTCAGTAAGAGCAAGGAATCTGATCTTATCCAAAGCCTGATAAAGAAGAAAAATGAAATTATTAACATTGTCATCACCAAACTAAAATAAATTTATTTTTACTCTATAATGGAGGAATTTTGTGCTTACATTGGATGCAAATATAATAAAAACAATCAATTTTTATTGTATTCAATATTTAATAGTTTCTAACTAAATTAATTATTTCACTTCATAACTCATATAATTTTGCTTAAATGACTAAATTTTAAATTTTAAATAAAACTTAATCTCAATATTTTACTTAATGATATCGCGCAACGTACGATGATACTCCACTAGTATTACTTAATATATTTACATATTTTTCACAACTCTTCATTTCTCCCCTTTTTATCATCAATTTATTTCTCACTAGTAGAAAAATGGTCTTTGCCAACACAAATTTAAGGACACTTTTAAGTTGATGTAGTAATACATGACTATTAGCACATTCCGTTTATTATTAGAATTGAATCTCCAATGTTTGTGTCATTATAAAACAGATATGAAGACATTACAAAAATAGTGTGAGTAAAAGATTATATTAGGACGTTTTGTAAAAACCATATCCCAACACTATGTAATTGTGTGTAGAATTAATGCTATAAACACAATAATTTATGTAGCAAAATTAAAATTCAATTAACATGTATAGTAAAACTCAAATAAAAATAAAAGTGTGATAAAAAAAACTTCTAACCACAATTTGTAATTTTTACATATTTATTTCTAGAAATATTAAAATCTTTCATGGATCCAACTTTTGTTCTGGAAAAAAATTAATAAGTGAAAAAAAGTAAACCATTCTTAAAAAAGTAAAACCGTTGCCAACTCAAAGAATTAAAATAGTTTGTATCTTTTAATATTTTTTAAGGGAACTACAAAAATACTTTAAAAAATAAGTCCAGCAACCAAAAACATTCATTTGAACCGCTAATTTATTAAATAAGTACACCAACCTTCAAAATCAAAAAGGCTACATTAGTTTTTTTTGTTTTTTTTATTAACAATGAAATTTTATTAATTATCAACAAGGTTTTTTATTACATATTTGGCTAACTTATTACAGGTTTTTCATTAACGGAGTCTACAAACCTTAACTAAGACAACCTACTGCAAGGACTTTAAGAGAGACCTAGCTTCCTCAACGTCAAGACACACATTTGGGTTAATCTCCCCATTATCAGTAATCAGGTTTTAATCTCCCCATTATCAGTAAGACAGAGACAACAGATCTTGAGCAGGAGACAGGATGATCCACTTCTTCAACCAAGTAATGAAACAGGCATGAATTGAAAAATCAAAGCCTAAGGAGCTCATCCTCCACACTCTATGACTCGGCGATTCCCTCTGCACAAGACACAAGGGACACAACAGTGTTTGTGTAGAATTCCTCTTAAATAACCCATCAATGGTTGGCAGAGACCTTGTGATTATTCCCCAAACTAGGAACCCGTATTTGACAGGTAATTTGACGTAACAAAGATGCTACATTAGTATTAATGAGCAATGGGGATCATCATTCATCACCTTAGTTCTTGTCTTCTTTTTCGGCCTCGGCTGCCCTCTTCAACCTAGCACCCATATGGCGGGCATTGGTCCTCTCCAACCGCAGCTTGTCATAGGCCCTGAATGACTTCATCTCCTCTGTTACCTTCAGAAGCTCCACAGTCGGCTTCTGATGAACAACATGCAAGATTGGACCTTGGACTTGAGTGGCTGTTGCCAACTCCTCAGGAGCGGAGTCACCAGCCTTGAACTTGCAAGTGCGCCTCCGGAAGACGACCATTTTAGCCTTGTACTCTTTCAGTTGCTGCACATTGGCCTGGAAACCCTCCAGGGACATGTTCTAGCGGAAATGGTCAACAGAAATCCCAACAGTCGGGGCAAGCTTCCTGGGAATTCCAGCAGTCTTGAGCTCCTCGAGAGTGAAACCCCTCCCGGATCTGACTTTCATGTTGTACTTCACGGTCTGGCCGTGGACAACAGGACGCAAAGATCCATCAGTAGGCCTGGGGAAGATTTTCACATCCTTGGCTTATCTCGCTGCAACCCAGTTCAAAGAAAAAAAAGATAATCAAACATTACAGCATTAATCACATATCGCTAAACAAATCATCACCCAGACTGTGGCAAACTACGTACCATTCCTTCTAATAAGATATAATGGAAACAAATCAGAGAAATAAATATAAAATATAACTTCACCCCCAGATAAGTGTAATTGGGAAATGCAGTACCTATGACAAGTTTTTTTACCATCACACCAACAAAGCAAAGCAAATGATAACAATAACTTATTTGAAAAGTAATCAACCTGTTCAGAGTCTTTATCTTAAAAAGATGCTTTAAAGTGTATAATATGCCACTATAGTTTAGCAATGGCTGAGAAATAATAAGTAAAACAAGCAAGTCCATATCCAAATATTGAAAATTTATTAATATCCAAATATTGAAAGTTTATTAAGGTGAAGCACGTATAGCACTTTCTGCAATCGGGTCCAATACAAAAAGACTTGCCTGATAATTTATTGTTCATGCCTTGGCTAAATTTTTTCTACCTCTTCTTCACATCTTTCATAATTTTATTTTTCCAAGCCTCTCTCATCGCTAATTTAAGGTGAAGGTTGTTGAACTTGCTTATTCGGTTGGTTTCCTGCCAACGAAGATAGATGTAATTTGACCTATATTAAAAAAATCAATAACAAAAACTTCTACACAACAGTACAAGAACACAATCGTGGCTGAATAATAAAGATACTTTCTATGATTTGAGTATTCAGTTTGTGGTATATGCCCTTTCACTCCTTTTGGTTTA
>JAULKM010000008.1:5377109-5388079 GCA_032355605.1 Rubia tinctorum
AGGTCTTTGTTGCAATATTAAAGTTTTATTATGCAACGTGTAGTAGTTATAAATTTTATAACCCGGTTCATACAAACGAAAATTTTATCTTAATTTATTCTAATTTACACTTTAAATTTTGGTCTTTCCATGAGTTATGAAAAGATCGTCTTTCAAGAGACGGACTCGTTTAATGTAATTTAATAAATGCAGTATAAAAAATAAGTAGCATATAGTATATAACACCTGTGAGGAGATAAATTCATAATTTATTTAAAACTTCAAAAATTCTATCCACCGGGAAATGTCTTATCCTCTCCCTGTGAACTCAACTAGTACATGTCTTCCCTGTTTGATTGTTTTGTAGCATGAAAAACATTATATGAGCGTAGTGATTACATTGCTGAAGTATTGATGCTAATTCATACTCCAAAATTCTGCCTGTTTAAGATATTGCATGCAGTGGCGGAGGACAAGAATTATGCAGGTGCAGGCTACATGTTCGATGTTATTCCTATGAGAAGTAAGCTTGTCAGAAGTCCCCATTCCCATTTTCCTGGATTTATACACTGCAATTTTGACCTGTAATGGGGTTCTCAGCCTGCAAGATGCTGTCTTTACCACACATTGCACTCATCCGAAGCCACGAGAGCCATTGCTCTGTTCGGGGCATTCCTTTTTCGCGAATGCCGTCTGATTCTAGATATTTAAAATCCCAGCACATTGCATTGTGCAATGCTAGCGACGAGAGGGGGACGGAGATTGAAGGCAGCGGAGAAAGGAAGGAAAGGTTTAGATGGGTTAGATCGTTCCCGGACATTAGTGAATATCAGAAATTGGCTATATCAGAGCTTCCTTATGGAATGTCGAACAGGTGTAAGGCTGTAATGGAACAGATCATATGCTATGAACCTGAAAATGGTAGTCTGCCGGATTTGCTGGCGTTTTGGGTGAGGAGTATGAAGCCGAGGAGAGCGGATTGGCTTCTGGTTCTTAAAGAACTGAGACAACTAGAACATCCTCTTTACCTGAAGGTATAACCTCCTTTTCTTTTCTTTCGAGTACAAAGTATTTTCTGATCCTTTTCACGAGTCGAACCTAGATATGAACCCTTGATTTAGGCTATATGCTGATCGTTTAGTTTGCTACATTTCAAAATCTCTATAGTCTTCATAGGCGGGTTGAACTACGCTAGTCTCTTTCAAAGCGTTGCACTTTTAAGCATCTTTCTAAGTTAGAGACAGTTGGCTGAGTTTTCTCTTGAAGCGGATCGGCTCCTTTTTGCTAGTCCTACTTAGATATGAGCCCTTAATTTAGGCTACATGCTGATCATTTAGTTTGCCACATTTTGCAATCTCTGTAGTTTTCATAAATGGGGTTTGAACTACGCTAGTCTCTTTCAAAGTGTAGTGTTTTTAAGTGTCTTCACATACTACGTGATATGGATCTCTGTGCAGTTGGCCGAGCTTTGTCTTGAAGAGGAATCATTTGAAGCTTGCGAGCGTGATTACACCAAGATAATGCATTGCTATGCTAAAGAAAATAAGCTGCAAGAGGCTGAAAACATTTTCTTTGCAATGAAGCGAAAAGGGTTCGTTTGTGATCAGGTCACATTGACAGCTCTGATTCATCTGTACAGCAAAGCCGGTAAGCTGAATTTGGCCGAAGAGGCGTTTGGGGAGATGAGGCTGCTTGGTGTACAGTTGGACAGGAGGTCATACGGGGCAATGATCATGGCTTACATAAGGGCTGGACTGCTTACACAAGGTGAGAGTTTGCTAAAGGAAACGGAAGCCGAAGAAAACTACGCTGGAAGAGAAATTTACAAAGCGCTACTGAGGTCGTATTCCATGAAGGGCGATAGCGAAGGAGCTCAGAGGATTTTTGACACTATCCAAGTAGTCGGGATTATTCCCGACTCAAAGATGTGCGCGCTTCTCATAAACGCCTACGCTGTAGCTGATCAGGGTGCTGAGGCTTGCATGGTCTTCGAGAATCTGAGGAAATCCGGTCTTCAACCAAATGATAAATGCGTTTCCTTAGTGCTGTCTATCTACGAAAAAGATAACAGGCTGACCGAAGCATTGAACCTTCTGATAGACCTTGAAAGAGACGGCGTTCTACTTGGAAAAGAAGGTTCGGAGGTTCTGGCTAAATGGTTCCGAAGGCTAGGGGTGGTAGAGGAGATAGAGCTGGTCTTGAAAGAACATGCCTTGATCACAACTCAATAAGCAACTCGGTTGATTCATCGATGAATCTTCAGTTCTTCGACAATTTTGCTTGTAAGAACGGATTTTGAATCTTGCAGTTTCTAAATAAAGTTTCATTGCGCGAGGAAGTGCTCGGTTTCATTCAGGAATAGCCTTGCTTTTGGATGATATGATGTTGGCCAGTTCTTAGCCGGGCTCGGCGTCAATGGATTCAGCGAAGAATATACAACTCTGAATTCGATGATTCTTAGGATAATGTGGTTAGGGGAAGAAGACATTGTAATCTTCATGTGACATTCAAATGTAATCTTCATGTGACATTCATATGTAATCTTCATCAGTTTTCTTCCTCTTAGAGCTTAATTCCAGAATCATTCTAGTTTGGTGGCAAGAGTTTATGTTTTCAGTTGCAATTTTGCAAATGGTGTTTGTGGTTTAAAAAGTCCAAATGTACTGAATGTTAATGGGCCGTTTTGATGGGCTACATACATGAAGCCATGGAGGCCTACTTATAAAATCACATATTATAATGATTCATATCGTCGAAATCGTAAAACTCAATCTCTCCGTTCTTGTATTTGTGTTCTACCTACCTTATTTAGTGCACAATATCACTGTTCTACTTTCATTTTTGGCAAAATTTTGAATGTAAAAAAGAAATATTTTTTTATTCACAAACTATTTTTATGCTATTTTAGTGAGTTTAAAAAAATAACATTTTTTATGGTAAGACAGAAACGGAGGGAGTACGAATTCTTTTATAGTGAATGGATTGGGGAGCCGAATGAAACCCAGCCCATTGACAGTGGGCTTTTGGATTTCCAAAAAAAAAAAGTATTTCAAATTCATGGAAAAGAAGAAGTGATATTCTCAAAGCGATAAACGTCTTGTATTAATTCACTACAAGGGTCTATTAAGACACTTATACAAGGGTGATAATGTATGGGCATAACGGCCCAGTAAGTATCAGGAAGGCAGGAACGCGCAACCTGTTTTCTCTTGGACGCTACCTGGGCTTAGGGCGCTGATGGGACAACTCTAATCCCATCAGCCACCAAACCACATATAACGAGAAGGAGTGTAAGACACAAGGTAAGATTTTCCAATCATTCTACTATTCACTTAGATACGCTTCTACATGGCTTCAAGGGCTAACTGGAGCGTCGGAGCAGACAAGACCCTGAGTCTGTCTGCTTGACCTCTCTCCGTATGTCTTGTAGGTTCAGGTGCATATTGGGCTGGTGTGGATCATCACTAAACATACTACAAATTTTGGTATTAACATGTGAATTAGGCCTGGTTTAGTGGTAAAATCACACTCTCTATAATTGAGAGATCCAAGGTTCAAAACACACCCATTATTCACAATTCTTGATGGAGATTACCCAGCGTCATGGGACCGTGTCGGTGGTCCCTTCTGTGATTTTTCAACCTGCAAGTGGTCGATGATGGTGATATCGTGGTGATTTCGGGCAGCAGTTCGTTGGTGGTGCAACGTTTGGGTGTTCTCAAGAGGGTGTCCCTATCCATTCAAATGGATGGAGTTTCTCAGACTCCACTGAGTTTCAACAGATTCAATGGTAGTGTCTCCTAGTTTGGTCTTCGGTTATGATGTTAATATGTAATTTGGTTGCTTGTACGTAATCTTTCAAAAAAGAAGAAGACACTTATACATGAACATTTTTATAAGAAACACCCTAACAAATATATATTAGGACGCTTATAAAATTAAACGTTCTAATACTGTGTGATACATATTAAAAATGTTCATACATCGGTAGCATAGTAGTAGGAACGGGAACAACAATATAAATTTCTATCTTTGTGAAGCCACTTCTCAGGTTAATTGATGCCTAGTTGACAACTCCGAGGGGAGACGGATCGGTAATCCTAACCGGTCTTTATTTCTATTTTAGAAAAATCCATGATAATTGTATGGAGAAAATGAAGCAGATAATGCAACAAGCAAACCTGCTCTGCCAGAACTTCAAATTTAAAAAATACGATTAACAATGATGGTTCTAATACCACTGTTAGTAAATCAGTAATTGTATACATCAACGGAATATATATAATTAAATTGATTTCATGTCAAAACACATTGTAATCACAGAATAATACATATATGATTGATGAAAAATGTATTTGTATTACCTCGATAGAGAATCAATTCGACCTCTATCAGTATCCATACGACCCGTCTTTTTAGAATCCTCTAAGGACATATGAACATTTTTAATGTGTGTCACAATATAAAAATATTTAATTTTATGAGCATCCCAATATATACTAGTATTTATTAGGACGTTTTTTATGAAAATGTCCACGTACAAGTGTCTTAATAGCCCGTTGTAGTGAATCAAAACAAGACGTTTATGGCTTTGAGAATATCACCTCTTCTTTTCCAAGAATTTGATGGGCTGCCAATCCATTCAAATATAAAAGAGTTCGTACAATATTTGTTGAGTTATATTCTCCGTGTATATATATAATCTCAACGGCGGTGTTTAGATTATTTTACTATAACTATATTTAATGAATGAATGAGATAATATCCGTCTATTGAAAGACGGTCTTTCCATAATTCATGGAAAGACCAAAGTTTAAAGTGTAAATTAGAAAAAATTAAGATAAAATTTTTGGGTTGTATGAACCGAGTTATAAAATTTATTATAACTACTACACGTTGCATAATAAAACTTTAATATTGCAATAAAGAACTTTTACCTTTTATTATTATAATTAAACTCCGTTTTTTCATTAGCCTATGGAAAGACCGTCTTTGCCAAGACTTTGCCTTAGATGAATGATTAGAATTTGGTGTAAAAAATAAGAATGTGTATTAACACTCTTTTATATACACACACATGAGAAGAGTTCTATTAACACCCTTATTTGTAAACTTATTTTAACACCAAATTTCAGCTATTGGTCTAGCATAATATCATGGTTGAGATTACTAAAGGGAATGAGATTATATATATAATTAGAACATTGCACAGCGATCCAATATTTAAACTATTAGGATATTTACAAGTGTGCTAATATATGTATATTAGGGCGGTTATAAATTAAACGTCCTAATATATAGTATGTAATTAGGATATTAATAGGCAACCTAATATAATAGGATGCATAAAATCAACCTTATATCTTATCTATAGAGTCTCTTAAAATAGAGATCCAAGATTTATAGGGACTCGCGATAAAGGGACGTTTTAGAAGCGCTATATGAATGAAAACGTCCTAATTGAGACCTATTAGGACAATTTTTAGCGTCACTTTTGTTTAGTAGTGATTTCTCACAAAAATAAAGTCATAATTAAGTTTTAAAAAAATATAAATTTCACAACATACTAAGAAAGATCATAATATAAATATGTCAATTAGAGTTTATCAAATGAAAGAGTGACAGCCACATATATGAACGAAAACTACCAGAGGAGGTGAATATATAATTAGTCACATGCATGCATGATAATTATTTAGCCTAAGCATACTGTAAATCCCCACGAAAAACAAAATGAAAATTCATGTTACATCTCCTCTTCATTGCAAAACCTAATTAATTAAACTCATTAATCTCTCATTTCCCTCTTTGACACTGAGTGCAGTGGCATAGGTGATATATCACTACATGGCACTGAGGCGGTGGTGGAGGTTCCATGTCTATGCAGAAGCTCATGAAGTTCGCTGCCACCTCCGGCCGCCACGGAAGGTGGCTCCGGTGGAAGAGCCGGGGCCCTAGTGCCGCCAAACGAGTGGTGCACCGGCTCAATGTGGCGCGGTTGGAGGGTCCACGAGGGGTGTTGATGCACCCCGGGATCGAAGAGCGATGACAAGTCATAGGTTGCCGGCACGGAGGGGGATGCTGTCGGGAGGTCGGCGATGGTCAGGTGCGGCGGTGCATTGAGCGGCTGAGATTGCGCGGGCGGCGGCAGCTGTGGTGGTGAAAGCTCAAGAGTTGCAAGGTGGTTGTGTAAGTAAGAGAGCTCAGCTTGTAGGTTCACCACCTTCAATAAGAAAATGTAGCAACTAGTATAAGTACATAATTTACTATGCCAATTGGTAAGTTGAATGGGTAAAATTTGTAAAAAAAACATGGTCAAAATTCTAATTTTAGTCTTGGTAAATGATTAAACTCATCCATGCCATGAAATCTTTAAGATAAATTAAGCTTGAATTTCATTGATCATCTATTATTGCCATGCAATGCATGTAGGATTTATACTACTCCCTCCGTCCCATTACTTTTGGTTCATTTTCTTTTTCACGGTTTCCAAAGATCATCTTTGACCGTCAATATCTCTAGCTACGAATATCAATTCAGCATAAAAGGTTGATATTTAGAATATATATTAAGATGAATCTACCAATATCTCACATGATATTTTTATCATATATATACTTATATTAGTGGTCAAAGTTTACTAAATTTGATTTTAAAAATTTTAAATGGTCAATAGTTGTAGTACGGAGTAAGCTATTAAAACCTTTACCAAATAGTAAGTTTTGACATGCTCCCAATAAGTTGGTTTAACACCTAAAATACTAGATAAAATATACAACTATAAAAATAAATAATCAACAACGCATGAAGATACTTCTTAATCTGTAAGCTAAACATTGAAACTAGAATGAATTAGATTCTATTCATTGAATTCTGTTTATTTAACTCACAAATAGGTTAATCATATATACTAAAAGGACATAACAAATGAAAAGCAAATAAGAAGAAATTGAGTGCATTGGTTCTATCTAATCTTTTCACTGGTACAATCAGATCAGATCATATCAGATCAGATCAGTTACTACATATATTATTTAATGAAAGTGAAAGTGCATTGGTTCTATTTAATCTTTTCACTCGGATCGGATCGGTTACATCCCATATTGTTTGATAAAAGTGGAAAACAAACTCACAACACAAAGATCAAAGTCAAAGCCTCATCAACCAGTGATCCTATGAAGATTGGTTTGTTACAAGTTCCAGACTACAAGGAAGGCTTGGGATTATCTGAATTCTGATAATAAAAAAAACCGAAAGCTAATGAAAAAAAATAATATGATATTCATCATTTTTGTAACGTAGAAAAGGAAGAAGGCAGATTGGCAGAGAAAAAGGAGAGATCCATAGTGAAATGACGTGTGCTGTTAAGAGTCTCCGACCAAAGCCCAGAATACCAGCGAAGATGAAAAGAAAAGACGCACATTATTCTCTTTACTTATTGCCGACCAACTGCATTTCTTAATCAAACAAACTCGCTCTTCTCTAGATTTCAGCAAACAGTACATCAAACTGTTTCCTAAATTCATCACCCTCATGGTCCACGCAACTTTCCTCTTAATTATTACTTGTTCAAAACAAACTAGTACAGTATTCCCTTTTTAGTTGTTATTAAAAAAAAAAAAAATACTGGATATCTTTTTTGCAACAAAAGATCTTAGTAGATGTAATATGTCTATTCTAGAGAAAGATATTGCTTCGGATGAGGTTGAAACCATACTCTTGATAATAACGTATGAAACGTACTTCACCTAGATGCAACAGGTTTATTCTAGAGGAAAGAAAGCATAACCGGCTTGGGTCACGATTAAATCACAATCTTATAGTAAAAATAACATTCGAAACGTATTAAGTCTGGATACAACATGTTTATTCTAAAGAAAAGAAAAAAATGATTGTATCGTCGTATCGGATCACGTTTAAACCATCCTTACCGTAACAATAACTTATGAAACACACTTAAATTACGTGTAACATGTTGTTTTAGAGAGAGATATGCTTTGGATCAAGTAACAATAGCACATGAAACGCACTGAGCCTTCATATAACATGTTTATGCTGGAAAAAGGAAATATAACCGTCCCAAGTCACGTTTAAACCACAACTAAACTATAAAATACGCATCATACTTAGCTTAAACTTAACATTTTATGTTAGAGAAAAAATAGCATAATTGTGTTGGATCACGTTAAAATCATCTTTGTTGTAATCATATGAAACACACTGAGCATTCATATAACATGTTAATGCCTGGAAAATGATATATACGTCCTGAAGCACGTTTAAACTACACCTTTCGTTAACTACAACATACGAAACGTACTTAGCCTAGACATACGAAACGTACTTAGCCTTGACACGATATGTTTTTTTAGAGAAAATAAACATAACTATCTCATATCACGTTCATACTATAACCTTACAAGAAAAATGACATACAAATGTGCTTATTCTAGATATATCACATTTATTCTAAAAAATATATAATATAACTGGTCTAGAATCGCATTTTAACCACACGCTTATGGCAACAATAACATATGAAACGTACTTAACCTAGATATAACTTATTTATTTATAGAAAAAGGAGATCCTATTCGTTTTAGATCACTTAAACCACATCCTTACTATAACAATGACATATGAAGCATACTTACAAAATGTATTGTGCATCTTCCCAATATTGTTGTTGGTAATACAAGAGAAAATTTTATTTCTTAACTAACATTGAAAATGTTAAAATTAGCATTATAGCACCTTTCCGTTACTTTTTTAGTAATAGAAATAAAATGTTATTTTTTTCACAAAAGAAAATAACGGATAGTGCACAGTTTCAACACGCTCTTAAATATTTGAAATAAGATGCTCACTCTAAAAATAACCTCTTTGGATCACATATAAATCACATTTAGACATAACATGTTATTAGAAAGAAAAGAAAAGAAAACATAACTATCTCGGAGCATGCACGTTTAAATCACACCCCGATCATGCACGCTTAAACCATACCCTGATCATGCACGTTTAAGCCATATGTTACAGTAACAGTATAATATGAAACGTACTTAGCCTATATATAACATGCTAATTATTGAGGAAATACAAAAACAACTGTTTCAAATCATGTTAAAACCACACTCTCACTATAACAATAGCATATGAAACGTACTCAACCTAGATATAACATGTTTATTTTTTAGAGGAAAAATACACAACGCCTTAGATCATGTTTAAACCACCCCCACCGTAACAATAACATATGAAGCGTACTCAACGTAAATATAACATGCTTATTTTTTAGAGGAAAAATACACAACGTCTTAGATCATGTTTAAACCACCCCCTACTGTAACAATAACATAAGAAACATACTTAAATTAGATATGCCATGTAATTCTAGAGAAAAGAAAAAATGATCCCATTCTTACTATAAAAATAAATATGAAACATACTTAGCCTAGATATAATATGTTCCAGAGATCGAAAAGAAAACATAACCGTCTCGGATGACATTTAAACTACATCCTTTTTGTAACAATAAAACTATAAAATGCACTTAACCTAAAGATAACATGCACGTTTATTTTAGAGAAAAAAAAATAATCATCTCGGATCACGTTTAAACCACGCCCTTAATGTAACAATTACATATCAAACGTAGTAGAAAGTGTACCATTGCTTTTTTTCCAAAACAATGAAAACTTTATTTCACAAAAAAAAACCCAACATTTCCATTTTCTTTCTTGAATTAAACATTGAAAATGTAAAAATCCATTTTCTTGCATCTTTCCAATACTATCTTCTTCTTTTAAGTAATAGAAATAAGACCTTTATGATTTTTTTCAATGAAAAATAATTGAAATAAGTGCACGGTTTCCACACCCTCTTGAACTATGAAATAAAAAGCCATATCTAAAATAACCGTTTTGGATCACGATTAAATCACATCATCAATGTAACAATGTGTCCATTTTCTTTCTTACTTTCACGTTCAACTTAAATAAAAAAACACACACACAATATGCAACATGATAAAAATAATCGGAACAAGTGCACGGTTTCAGCACGCTCATTTAAAACCACATCCACCAACAAAACGTTACACTGATTTTTTGCCGGAAGTATAACCGTTTCCGATCATACATTCAAGACACATCCCGGTTGCACTAATCTGTCAATTTTCTTCTTTAACTAACATTGAAAAAGTAGGAAAAAACACACACTGGACCAATGCCAACTCAAACCTTGCAATGTACTCAATAGAACCTTACTTAATTACTGACAACCAAAGCCAGATCGATCCCAAAATAATTTGGATTTTTTCTCGAAAGTCTTTGTACTGTATAAAAATTGGTTGCAAGAATAGTGCAAGAAAAGGACAGTTTTTTTACTCAGCATACAAAACGGATGATTCTGTCAATCCTTTCTTTCTGTGTTGTCAATTCAATCAAACAGAAACAAATTAATTGGAGAGGAAGAAAAATCAGAACTTGATGGCTAATTCACCAAGCAAAAGCAACATAAATGGGAAAAAAACAAAACAAAAATTGTAATTGAAGAAGCAAAGCAAGAAATAAATTGAAGCAAGTCCCTATAGTCACCAAACTATGATAGCACAGAAAGACATATCCACAAGCAAACACACACTTCCACTACTATACTAACATTCTTTTTCATTGTACACTAGACACCTTGTCCTAAAACTGAAAAAAAAAAATCAAATCAAGATGCATAACGTCTATTTTCAGTATTAGAAACACAGACTCTTTACTTACCTGTTGCTGGAGCGCAAAGATATGCGCCACGCACCCAAACACGGGATCCCTAAGCCGCGCTTGCGCTTCATAACAAATTGTCACCACCGCGTCAAGCCTCTTGTGCGCGGGGATGTGGAGGAGGAGCTTCGACACATTACTTGCCCCAAACACCTTGTGCACGGCCGCGAAATGAGCCGCCCCTTGCTCCGAATCAAAGTAGGGCGCGAAAATGCACCC
>JAULKM010000008.1:5392783-5407838 GCA_032355605.1 Rubia tinctorum
GCACCACCAGATTGGGCTACGTGTCCCAATCAGCTTCAAAAGAAATTTAGGGGGGGGGGGGGACAACGGGTGCCACGTAGCCCAATCAGAAGGGTGTCACGTGGCACCCTTTGTCAACAAAAATGGCGCAGCAGAACCATTGTACATGCACACGTGATTCCTCTGACTTTTGTCAGATTTGGGCCGGTTCCGCGGGCTGATGCAATCCAAATCGCTTTTAGCCCCCCACCGTGGGAGGATTTTGGTCCCCGTTCGATCCCAATTTTAAATTTAGCTCATTCTGAAACCCCATTGTACATACTCTAAGTACTACTCCTATGATTTACTCCTATAATTGATAGGCTGTATTTTCACCTATAATTTACTCGTGACCCTATTCCAATCAATTCATAATTTCTGAATCTAACTCCATTATAGTTACGAAGTTGATATGGAAATATAAATTCTTTCCATTGTATGGAAATGTTATATATGGTAGTTACCATATAGAATTAGTTATAGATGGTAATTTCCTTATAGACTTAAAATCCTATCCCCGTTAGACTTTGGTTTGTTTGTAGCACTATATATTGTAATACTCGTCATTGACGAGACTTGTTATTGATGTGATATCAATGCACTATTAATAAAGTCTTTTATATTTTATCATGGTATCAGAGTTTAAATTTTTTTAGACCTGAACTCTAAATAAATATGCTGTCGTTTTCCGCCAGAGCCGCCGTCGTCAAGCCATGAGTTACACTACATGCGCCGCCACCATCGTCGACTGTCCTGCCGGTTGCTATTTCTTCGATCGCCGCTGCCACCTCAACCGTTGCCGTGATCCGTACGACTCTGATCTACCGACGAGTAACGTTCACGAGCCACCGCCCGACTCCATGAGCCGCCGCACCTCTACCTACTTGATGTGACGCGCCGCTGCCACTCCCTGGTCGTCGCCGATCTACGTAATTTGCTGCCATGTCTGATCTCACCTTTGGTTCCGATCCTGATGCTGCCGAGAAAGCCTGCATCGCCGCTGAAACTAAGGCTAACAAGGTACAAAATCTCAATGCCACCGATGTGATTGCAACTTTAATCAAACAGTTGCAACTATAATTTGGGTGTGATATCAATGATGAAGATTACAATATATAGTGCTACAAACAAACCAAAGTCTAATGAGAATAGAATTCTACGTCTATAAGGAAATTACCATCTATAATTAATTTGATAAGAAAACTAATTCTATAAAATAACTATCATCTAAAACATTTCCCTACAAAGGAAAAAGATTTCCATTTCCTTATCATAAGTATATACACTATCCATGAACTTTTCAAGCGAGGCCTCAAGAATCAACAAGTTTAATTAATGAGTGAATAAACATGCATGGAGCTATGTGGAGTTTATCGATAACACATATGAGATCATGAATCAAATACGCCAATAAGATACTAATAGTTCAGAGATTAATGATTTGATCATCTAAATCTAGCTAGCTAGGCATGCACCGGATCCCAGGACACAAGAAATACACTGAAATTAAATACAATTGAAGTTTAAGCAATCAGTAATTAATCAATTAGTGAATCAAATTGAATAATCAATTGTTGAAAAATAATCGTATAGTGTTAGAAACTTTCGTTCCTTCTCTTGAGTTTACTTACATTTACAAAAAAATCTCTTATGGTGATCAAAATGACCCCAATTATCTCCTTTTTTTATAAAGGACATAATTTAATGGAGTTGAACCGAAATTTTCACTTTCAGAGCTGTTTCATTTTTTATTTTGATTGTTGTGGAGGTTGATTATGATAGTGTATGGGAAACTTTGTGAATTGGTGGCTGATATTTGATCATTGTGATCGACTTCTAGTGGTTCGAGCCGAACTATTCAAAAGTCTACACAGTAATTGACCATTTATTTTACAATGTACCCATTTCTATATGTTTACATGTAAAGGGTACACGTTTGTAATTTGATTTCTAGTGCCTTTAAGATACCCTTTCGCACAACTGATGTAAGCCTTCGGGTAATTTAGCCAACTTTTAGCAACATATGAATCTAATGAAAAAGAAAGAACACCCTCTAAAACCCTTCGGTTTGAATTAAAAAAAGAAGAAGCAATTAGTGAATCAAATAATTAATTAACCAATGAATCAAGTTGTCCAATACTATTTCAATTTTTATTCTTCTAATAATTAATACACTTCTTTTGTCTCCATTAATATTGCCTACTTAATTACTATGTTTCACGAATTTTGACATATTTTGATTTTTGAAATTGACTATATATTTATTATCAACTGCATCAATTGTTTGGAGTAATTTCTTTTATATATCTTATTTAAAATTGCTTATTTAAAATATTATTTAATTTAATAAAATTTAATAACTGTCTTATTCCTTTTTCATTCTTGTTCATACTCAATACTCCACTTACATGCGTTAGTTTTTCAAACTTTATTTCCTTTTCAATCTCCTTCAAATTAAATTTTTCACTCAAACATTACATTATCACATTTTATTTGTTACAAAAAAAATATATTAAAGTGTCTCTCGACACTTTTAGTTTGTACGCCCCTTAAATTTTTTAGGAGCATCACTCTTTTATAACTCAAATAATATTTTAATATATAGTGGCACATTTTCTTAGAGGCGCGATTCCTTTAATTTCATTTTTTAAAATTAGCAGCTCAATTTTCTAACCGACCCCCTAAATTTAAATAGAGTATGTCTCATAAAAGATGATCTTTCCACGAGTTATGAAAAGATCGGGATTTAAACTGCAAATAAGAAGAAATTAGGATAAAATTTTTGGATTGCATTAATCGGATCATTAACTTATAACTAAGCATAATAAATCTTTAATATTTCAACTGAAACCTTTTACTTTTCTATAACTCTAATCCAACTCCATTTATTTATAAACATATGAAAATATGATTTTTTTTTCCAAATTTTTTTACATTTAAATATCATTTCAAAGAATGTCCCTTTTAAAAAAATCGAAGAATACTATAAACAATCCACTTCTTTGATTTGTGAGAACTGACCCACCACCAAAGATTAAGCACCAAGCTCAAATTTCCCACAAAACAAAAAATAAATCAACTCAATTAAAAAAACAACAAAAACCATAATAACCCTCTTTTCCACTTCCTCAAATAGAAATCTCTCTCCTCCATTTCTCTCTCTAAATCTTTCCTCTTTCCCCATTCCCTTCTCCCCTCTATAAAACCAGCCCGAAGAAACCCTTCCGTTCATCATCATTCACTCACCCAAACAATAAAAAGAACTTCTGAACTTTTCAGAAAAAAAAAACACAAAAGAAAAGGAAAGATGGACTTTGGCGGTTTCCAAAACAATATCCAGTGCCCCGGCGGGCCTTGCGGCGCGTGCAAGTTCCTCCGCCGGAAGTGCGTGAGCGGGTGCATATTCGCTCCCTACTTCGACCCGGAGCAAGGCACCACTCACTTCGCGGCGGTGCACAAGGTGTTCGGAGCTAGCAACGCCTCCAAGATGCTCCTCCGTGTTCCGGCGAACAAGCGGTTGGACGCCGTCGTCACGCTCTGCTACGAAGCGCTGGCGAGGATCCGCGACCCCGTCTACGGCTGCGTCGGTCACCTGTTCACTCTCCAGCAGCAGGTAATTACATTAACACGCATCCACACACACTAGCTGGTTTGGTCGGGAGATGACGCGATATGATTCATCGGGTTTTAGATGTTGTAGTTTGTATTTGTTGAGGTGTGGTTATTGGAATTCCTCCTGATGAATGGGATGTTTTAAGTGTAAAACTTGGAGCCTTGCCGCCAAGATCCTCTAAGATTCAGCCATTTGTCGCTCAGATTCGTTCCTAAAAAAGGGTAAAACTTAGATTTTCTGCTATTTTTTAGGGTATCGAGGTTTTGTAAGATGATGTTTGGTTGTGTTAGTTCTGTCGTTGTGACGGCTGTGCTTTTAGTTCATGTTTGTTGAAGTGTGATTGTTTTTAAAAATTGCTCCCGATAAATGAGATGTTTTGAGGTTAAATTTTCTGTGTTTTTTTTAAGATGGCGTTTGTTCATGTTAGTTGAGTGGCTATCAGGTCTAATGTTTGCTTGAAAGCTGAGATTATTAACCAGAATTTCAGGCGTATTTTCATTTCCCACCTTTTCCATGGTCTTGGAAACAATGTATTTTGACTATGTTTTGAAATATTAATAATTAGCGTTAATAACATTGAAAATCTTGTCCCGTGGATTAAATATTGTTGATAAAACTTGTCCCGTGGAGTATTGCTTTCTGGAGTTGGCAAAGCTAACTGTAATTTGCGGCTTGAGAAAATATGTATTTTAGTGTCCTAACTTCCTAAGTTTTGACTCAACGCCAATTTTTCTTACAAACAATACCATTTGGTGTATGCACGGCCCAATTTTATGCATGTTTTTCGAGGAATCCGGCTTAGCTGGATTACCAATTTTATGCACGGCCCTGATTTTGTACTAACAAAGTACTCTTTCATTAATTGATCACTCATTCAAATGATTGATTTTACAGTCACAAATATAGACACCATTGAGTAAACAACAAGCAACACATTTCTCTTTCTTTTTGGTTAAAATAACATGTTTTTGATAAGTTTGCAAACATACCAAAACCCATGTTGTAAACTAGGTAAGTTTGTATTATTTGTATTTTTCGACTCACGAGTGAAAATGAACTGAATTTTGGAGAAGAAAGTGCCCACTTTACATGTCATTTTATCTAGAACGGGGGAGTATTATTGAAATTCCCACAATAAAAATAGTTTTATTAACATTCATTTGTGTAGGTGGTGAATCTGCAGGCGGAGTTGGCCTGCGCTCAAGCCCGGCTCTCCACATTGCACCGGCTACCTCCACCAACTCCACCGGGTCTCCACCCGTGTGGTTCCGACAACAACGTGTCCTTCCACCACTACCACCACCTCGATCAGCGCCACCCCGAGCAAACCTCGGTCGAGCTCGGGAGCTTTTGCAGCTCAGTGAATGACCAGGAGCTGGATGATAATGTGGATGATGATCTCCAAGCATTAGCTGAGGGCTTTGTTTATAGGTACTTTCCGGCCGGGGCGGTCAAATTCAAGCCACCGACTTCGCCCTGAAAATGGCATGCATGCATGCATATGCTCTTTTGGTCATTTTGATGCGTTTAGTCGCGTGTAACTTCTTAACTCCAGGGTTCTTGAGGAACTTACTGCAGTTGTAATCTTTAGATGGTAAAAATCTTGTTTCAGAAAGGACCGAGTAATCAGTGCATATATTTTGTTGTTTATTTACTGTTTATTGTAGGGGGGAATTGCATTTACCTCCTTTGAGTTTTCACAAATATGTTCATATCATCCTTCGAATTTGGAAAGATACCCAACAATCCTTAATCATCCCACCTATATGTCAAAAGCAACAAACAAGCAATAAACCTAAATGACCAAATTATCGAACTGGACTAGACCAAATTATAGTGCAGTTAAGTCCCCCCCCCCCACACACACACACACACACACACCCATGCTTTTACACCAATATTAATAGAGGTCCAGAGAACTAACTGCTCAATCCATGGTCTCCGGATGACGGGGCCTTAAGAGTGAAATTTTTACCTTTTGCTCTAAACAACTGACTGCCTTCGCTTTTGGCGTCCTTTCTGCATCTTTGGATTTTCACCTTTCGTGAAATTCCACGTCTCACTAAAGTGAAATTTTGATGACTTTCACTTTCAACCCGATTCACTGCCTATTATTAGCCATTCCAACATAAAGGAATGACTCGTGATTTTGTTTCTAATTTTTAGTTCTAAGTCCATGTGGTGAAGGGAATGCTCAATTAAAGGATCAATTCTGAATTTCCCCATTGCTCAAGGATAGAAAGGTAATTTGACAAAGAGAGACAAGTAGGTAAATGTAATTTTGCACTAGCAGAGTGACTTGTTCCTTTTCTCTCAGAAAATTTCAACACATGAAAACAGGAAGGATATTAGGCCACCAATATCAATCAGCTCTCAACTTTGGCCCCTTTTTCTCCTTCGAATCTTCAGCAGGATTGATGTATCTCCAGATGAAACCCAAACTGCCTCCCATGATATTCATAACTACAGCTGACATTGCCGGAGGCAACGCGATCATCGTCGAAGAAAAATGGGAGGTAGCTAAAACCACTCCCAGGGAGGAATTCTGCATTCCAACCTGCAACGCGCAGCAAGATCCGTCAAAGGTCGAGTTTTTGCAGTCATGCAGATAACTGTTGCAGTCTTACAAGATGTTCTGAATTCGATCACATCATTTTCACTGGCTTATGAAGCGTTATGACTTATGAGTGCATTTAAGGACAAGAAGAAGGGCTTGATGATTGAACATTGTAATCTCGATCATTGGACAAGAAAAAAGAGGGTATCGAAAAGGGCTTACCTCAATTGATATGGCACGTCTTTGACGCTCACCAAATCCAGCAAAAGCCGCAGTAAGGTAACTGCAAAAGAGAGCAAACAATTCTTAATGCCAAGACAGAATTTGTGGCACGAAGAAAAACTTCTCCTCAGCTACTTGGTGCTAGTTTGTCATGCAAATCCTCATTATGCCATCCTACTAGCTAAATATGGCTAGGATGAATTAACTCCTAACATAAAACCAACAAAAAAAAGTTAACAGCACATTCCGTTCAAAGAATGAGGACAAACTTACCCAACAAAAAATCCAGTGAAATGCAGCAGCAGTACAGAGAGCATTACAGTTCCCAATTCACCCGAAAGGATTGCTTGCGCACGAGTGAGAATCGGCAGATCAGAAGACAACATTGCACCAAGAGCTGAAGATTTGAGATAAATGATATTCTCTGAAAAGGCACTAAGAGTAAACACCAAGGATTACTACGTAAACATAAAATATCCCAAGAGAAAACATAAGAAGAAGAAAAAATTGAGGAAAACCTGGACGCAAGTAGTGATGTAGCTAGAACAGCAACCAACGGTGCAAATGGTGTAACTGCTTTCACAGCTCTGGGCCAAACACTCTGTAGAGAAGAACCGAGCAAGATTGGAGCAACGACCACCTGAAAATAATATATTGAGATGACAACAATATTAGGTAGAACGAAGAAATAAACGGAAGTCACGCAGCTCAAAACAAGACTATGCACCTGCAGAGTGCTGATGGCAAGTTTGAGAGCATCCACGGGAACGTAAGTTCCAGCTAAACTCTTGGTCAACAAGGGAGTAAGAATTACTGCTCCCAAAGTTGTACAGACCGTCATTACTATAGATAAAGGAACATCACCTTGAGCTAGTAAAGTCACCTGAAACACTATCACACGAAACTCAAGTGAATAGAGACAACAGCCGTAATCATTACATGCTTGGGTTATCATTGTCACAAAGAATACAATTCCCTGATCTTATAAATCGCCAGTAAACATTTCTCTCAGAGGATGTTCTACTAGGGCAGATTTCTCTGAAATGATCTTCATGATTGGTTTTATTTAAACAATCACCCCAAATAAACAAGAATACATCATATAATCCGAATTCACATCAACCAGAAATGAAAGCACTTCAAACAGTCGAGGCAATGAAACTCACCACATTGGAAGCAGTGCCCCCGGGGCAGCAAGAAAGCAATATTAAGCCAACTGAGATGGATGGTGGAAGCCTCAGTGCCTTGCTAATCATCCATCCAGCTGCTGGCATTACGGTGTACTGAGCAGCACAGCCGTAAAGTATCTGACATTGAAATAAACCAATAACAAATGCTAAGAGATCAAGCAACAGAAAAATTCTGTATAATGAAAACAAGCATTGACCAACTACAATCTAAATACGCGACTGTTTTGGTCTACTGCCATGACATTTTTAAACCACAATCTTAGGCCAAATTTTATAAAAAAAAAACAGCATCAAATGAACAAAATTAGCTATTCATTGACTGAATATTGACTTCAAAATGTCATCTAAAGCTTCAAAGATCTGCTCTTGATCAGTTCTACACACCAGTAACTCATCTCAGAACTGAATAACAACAACAACAACAACTAAGCGCCTCGATTCCAATCCGCGGGTTCGGCTTCAAAGATCAGTTCAGAACTGAAATCATATAGACTTAAATCCCTATTACTTTAAACTGAACTGAACTGGAGTTAAGTCCGATCGAAGAAGGCCCAAGTATTAAATCACAATGCAAAAGCATACCCTTTTTCAGAATCCAAAAATTGCAAGCAAAATCCACAGACGAAAACAATAAATACCAATTTCCAACAAATCAACAGACTCACAGAAAGGGGCCGCTGCAAGAACAAGTTGATCAAATCTTTGAGCTCCAAAGTAAGTCCCATTGCAAGCATAATAAACCCAAGTCCCAAGCTGTACGAACCGGGGCCTCTCTCCACAAACCAAGAAAAAATGGACGGCCGTACGCATGCAACGACGCCGCCAACGGTCACATAGACGGGATACAGGCTAGCCAGAGTCGAAACCGCAGTCTCCCATCTGGGCTTCTCTGAATTTACACGCAAATGGTGATTTTTAGCTGAATCTTCAGCGGTGCAGCTCGCAATGCGCGGGTAATTTCTCTTTGCGAAAGGGATTGGAGGCTTCAAAATTGGAACTTTGATGCGGATTCGTGGGGTTGAAGCTAGTGGAGTAAAACAGAGAGAAATCGACATGGCTGTTGTGTTTGGCGATGGGATCACTGTTTCCCCATTCTTGGCGGTTGCATATGAATATTCTTGACAAAATTATTACGCCATTTTTTTGGTCATTCCTTGCGTTTCTATAAAAAAAAGAGGGTAAAATATAAATATAAGGCTATTATTTTTTTAAAATGTCAATATAACCCTGTATAATGTGAAAGTGCGATTATAACCCTAAATTTTGCATCAAATATGTCGATATAACCTTTTGGCACTAATTCAGCATTGACTTGGTATTTTTCGGCATTGACCAAACCTAAAAAGACTAAAATATCTCTACTCTTATACCTAAACATCTAATGACAAAAATACCCCTAGGGTTCTTCACTTCATCTCCATAACAACAGCCACCGCTCCTCCGCCGCCACCTCTGTCACCTCCGCCGCTCCACCGTCGGAATCTGGATTTTCGCCGCATCTACGCCACCGAAATCTGGATTCATCGGGTTCCTCTGGGTCTTCACAGCTGCCTCGCACCACATACCATAAAACACACATGTAAAAAACGATTTGTATGGGCCTTCTAATACAAGAACAACGAAATCAAACATATAAGATAAAGATCAACCTTCAATACTAGTAAATCTAAGTTAACTCATCACCACCGATTGGCTCCTCCACTGAGCTTAAGGTTAACTCCTCCGCAATCGAGTTTAGGATTAACTCCTCCGCCACCAAGTTTAGGGTTAACTCCTCTGCTGCCGAGCTGAGGGCTTCGCCACCGATTAACTCCTTCGTCGTCGCACCGATTAACCCCTCTTTCGCCAAGCTTAGGGCTCCACCACCGATTAACTCCTCCGCCGTTGAGCTTAGTGTTAACTCTTCCGTCGTTGCCTCTACTCTACCTCCATTGGGGCTTTAGATCTGTGACCGCCGCTCGGAGGGTTAGAATAAAGAGAAATAAGGAAATGGCCGAAGAAATGGACGTCATATTCATTGGAGTATGGTTTTAGGGAAGAAGACTCTTGGTTTTGGGGAAGAAAACGCGGATGAACCTGACCAAAACGCGTCACCACCACCGCAACAAAGACCCATAAGAACCCGAAGAAAATACACCACCACCGCGACGAAGACCCGCGCGATTCACCACCCATTCGATCGAACTAGTGGCGTCTTTCGATCGAAGAGCCTCCACTGGTGGCGAAGGGAAGAACCAAGAAGAAGGGGAAAATGGAGCAGAGGGAAGATAAAAAAAACAGAGTGGGAGGATCCAAGAAAATATGGAGTGGAGAAAGATCCAAGAAGAATGAGAAAAAAATGGAAAGAAAATTATTTGGTTAACTGAGGGTATAACCGTCCTTTTAAGTTTTCTAAAATTTTGTTTTTAAAAAAATAGGGGTATAATGGTCATTTTATTTATTTCCGGCCAAATTCATGTTGTCAGGGTTAGATTGGCACTTTCGACCAAATAATAGGGTTATAATCGCACTTTCAGATTTTATAGGGTCATATTGGCACTTTCGACCAAAACATAGGGTCATATGAATACTTTAGTTCTAAAGAAAATTTTGAGCAATGTGATATTTTGTTAATTTCACCTAGGATAGTAAAATAAGTGAATTCATAAAACCTTAGCTTAAAACCACATGTGTCCAATCCGCAAACCCTCTCTTGCCACGGTCCCTCCAACTTTGCCGCAACCATTCTTCTTCAAAAAAAATTCTCCATCTTTCCATTAGGGGAGATAATGGAATGATGGGGAACAAACGTTTATTTTAGTTTATATCCTTGTCATTGAAAGAGTGAGATCTGTCTCCACAAATTAATTTTGTTTTTCGACCTGATCGATTAGACCATTATGTTCACGATGATAATTCGATTTAGTTGTTCACATTAATGTATTGTTCAAGGTGTTTACATTTTGGACAACACAAATCGTGGTTGGATCAAGTGGTGTTACAGTTGTAGAAGATCCCTGCTTGGTGCAGTAATATTCATGTGTGATACGCTCATCTTTACCAAGTGGTCATAATTTTCGCGGGAAGCAAGTTAATATCCCAAGGGCTGTGTTAGAGTTTATATTGGATCTTTTCCCAGTAATAGTATACACGATCAGTCTGCTTGACATGTAATTTATATATTCTTGAAATATGATAGTTATTGCTAGGGCTAGTTAGATTGGATGTCAATTCCACTCAAAATTTTCAAAGTCTCAAGTCCATTCATGTTCTAGTATTTTATTTTATTGATATTTTTAGTATTTCAATCAAATTTTATTAAGGAATGACAATATTATGTGGATATTACTTGTAATTGTAATTAAATTAGATTTCTTTTCCTTTTCTGTTTAGGTCTTTGTACCTCTATATAATGTACCTCAGAGCATGAATACAATCACACAAATATTACCCATAAATTCTTCATGGTATTAGAGGCTAAAATCCTGTAACCTTAAAGAAAAAATTTCGCTGCCATACTTTGTCGGAGCCGACCTTCGCCGATCAACAACCACTCGTCTACAACACGCACCGCCGCCATCCGCCGGTTTCCTCCACCGATCCGACGTCCGACGAGTCACCACAACTTCTTCTCCAGTTTTCGCGGCCATCCGCTGTCGTGCCTACCCTGATCTGTCCGCGCGTGATCTATACATGCTGCCGATCCGATTCACGCGCCGCCGCCGACTAAGTCACATGCCATCTTGTCTTTTCTGCCTAATTTTCCTCTCCACTGCTATCTCTGGTTGCTGCCGATCTGCATAATTTACTATTATGTCTGATCTCGCTGCTGCCATCTTTGTAGCTTGAGGCTAACAAGCTATAAAATTTGAATGCCACCAACGTGATTGCAGCTTTACTCAAACAGTTGCATATACAACTTGGCGCTTAGTCATCTGTACCTTTTAGTCATTCTCTGAATAATCCTTACTACCTTTGTACTATTGACGGTCCCGGTATGTCAATCTATCCCATCATACTGAAAGATGAAGAAAATTACCTGAATGGTCTGGTGCAATTTGTGACGCTATGCTTGTCAAGAAGAAGATTGGTTTCATTGATGGAACCATTACCAAACCCCGGATAATCATCCTGATGCAGTTGATTGGCCTGGAGTTAATGCTACCCTTGTATGTAGGATCTTACAGACTTTAGATCCACCATTACGTTCTTCTACTAGCTACTATTCCACAGTTAAAAAATTTTGGGATGATCTTAAGGCACGATTTACTCTTGGAAATTGTCCAAAAATTATGTAGATATGTGATGATATACAGAACTGTCGGCAAAATGGTCAGACTGTTGCCATTTATTTTGAAAAATGAAGAAGCTATTTGGTGATTACAACTCCCAACGCCCTCTTTTAGTTTGCACTTGTGAAGCTTGTATACCACTGTGCACTTGCAACCATGCTGCTAATGTCTTCCTAGAACCTGAGAGAGATATGATCTACCAATTTCTCCTTGTTATTGATAAAGGCTATCACACCTTGCAATCTAACATCATGACCACTGATCCTTTGTCACCTGTCATGCTCGTATATGCTCTCGTTGCTCAGGAGGAGAATTTCAAAGTCGTCATTCAGTCTCGCGAGTCTTCGACTGACTCTATAGCATATATTGCACGACGCCCACCACCTCCGGGTTCTTCGACAGTTGCTCTCACTTCAGCTAATCGCAAGAATCTCACCTGCATGCATTGTCATTGCAAGGATCACGATAAAGATACATGTTTCTAGCTCACATGCGTACTAGATTGGTTCAGGGAGTTGAACCAGAAATCCAAGAAGACGGGGCCGACTCCACTAACCGCCGCCACCAGGACCGATAGTCCGTGTCCGCCCGGATCTGCCTCATTTTTCCGGTGTTGCCGTGTTGCCACCTAGTCACGCCGCCGCAGCTGCGCACAACACCCATGCCTGCTCTGATTTCGGTCCTGCTATGTCTGATGACCAATGGAGTACAACACTACATTTATTTAATCAGTTTAATGTTGTGTCTGACCATGGGTCAGGTAAGTCTACTTTACCATGGATTCTTGATTCGAGAGCCTCATATCACATGAATGGTGACAAAGGTTCTGTGATTGATATTACAACTGCTGTCAATTCTGTGAATGTTATATTTCCTGATGGATCTATGTCATCTGCAACACAATATGGTCCTATTCACTTTGGAGATGTTACTCTTACTCATGTGCTCTACAGACCTTCTCTGCGATGCCATTTATTATCATGCTCTGGATTGTTATCTGCCTTAAAATGTCTAGCTTTGTTTACTGGAAATAATTGCATTTTACTGAAAATCAGTACGAGGAATGTGATTGGTGTGGGTGAACATCAAGGGGGGTTTATTGGATTCATCTGCTGGATACGAATGTTTGTCCTCATATCTTGCAGTCTAATCCGACAGTTGCTTCAGTTTCATGCTTTAATTTATAGCATATGCGTCTTGGTCATCCTTCCTCTACGGTGTTGTCATTCTGTTTCTACTCTTTATTTTAGCACAAATAATGTTTATGTTCCTTTCTCTGTATGTCATAGAGCAAAACAAACTAGACATAGTTTTTCTTTGAGTTCTTTGAATGCTAGTTCTTTATTCGAATTGATACATTGTGATATTTGGGGTCCTTATAAAACACCATCTTCTAGTGGTGCATTTTATTTTTTGACTATAGTTGATGATTATTACCGTTAGTTTCTAGGTCTGAAGTTACCTCTAGAATTATTAAATTTTGTGCTTTTGTCAAGAATTAGTTTGAGATCCTACTTTGCTGAGTCTGGGATTATTTTTTAGACTTCTATAGTTAATACGCAACAGCAGAATCGCTGTGTGGAAAGCAGCCATCACCATTTGTTGAATGTGGCTCGTGACTTACGTTTTCCACCCAATCTACCAATTGAATTTTGGGGAGAGTGTGTTCTTACAACTGCATATCTGATCAACCGAACACCGATGAAGCATCTCAACGGTCACACACCTTTTGAGATACTCTATGGGTTCTCCCCAAAATTACAAGGCTTTGTGAGTCTTCAGATGTTTGTGCTTTGCTTCCCACATTCCCAGATTCTATGACATTTTCTCCAAGAGGTCGTCATTATCTGTTTCTTGGGTATCCTGCCGGAAAGAAAAGTTATCGGCTCTTTGATTTAGAATCTCTTACCTTCTTAATATTAAAGATGCAGACTTTTATGAAGATCAATTTACATACTCTGCTCTCCTGGAAGCATCATCACCGTTGGGATCATCGCCGCCGCCGGCCGGACAGTTACAGCCATCGGTGCACTCCTTGCAACTGCCGTCAGACCCTCCTTCATTGTCGCCTCCGGACGGAAAATTACCACCGCCGGCCAATACCCTGCTAGCCGCCAAAATCTTCCCGCCGGATTCTTCACAGCCACCGAAATATTCTAGGAAGCCAGACACCAAAATCCGTTCGGCCGTGCCGACTTTAACTCTGGTGTCGGTACCTCACGCACTTCACGAGCCACTGTCTGCCGTCAACATTACGCTCCACGTGACTCTTCCGCCTCAGCCTGCCACGTCGGACGAATCCCTGCCACCGCCACTTACGGTTGATCTACCTCCTGTCCGCCAGAGTGCCTGTGATCGATGCCCTCCTACTTATCTGTCCAATTATGTCTGCTCTGTTACTGATATTAATACCCCCACTACTACGACGACATCTTCTACGTCACATTCCTCATGTGTTCTATATCCTTTATATGATTTTGTAAATTGTGATAAATTTTCCAATACGTATTCTAGATTTTTAGATGTAGTAACTTCTAGTGCAGATCCGACTACTTATTGAACATCACAAACCTCGCTTGGTGATTCTTGGAAATCTCCAAAGGGAAGAGATTGACTACATTGAGACGTTTGCTCCCGTTGGAAAGATGAGTTCGGTACGTCTATTTTTATCAGTTGCAGTTATTCGTGGTTGTGAACTGCATCAGATGGATGTGTATAATGATTTTCGGTATGGAGACCTTCATGAAGAGGTCTTTATGCGCCCTCCACTGGGATACCCTGCTCCTCCCAGCCAGGTGTGTTGCCTTCAGAAATCTCTTTATAGTCTTCGACAGGCACCTCGTAATTGGTTTGCAAAATTGGCTTAGGCCTTACGTGCATTTGGTTTTGTGCAGAGTAAGGCAGATTACTCTCTTTTTTCCTTCACTCGTGGCTCAGTTTCATTGCATGTTCTTGTTTATGTGGATGACTTGGTCATTGCTGGTAGTTCTTCGTCGCTCATCTCTGAATTCAAGAAATACCTGAGTTCCTGTTTTCATATGAAGGATTGATGGAGATCAGGGTACGACTACCACCATCAATGAAGACATTCCACGTCTTGATCAAACATTCAAGGGTTTTGTTCGTGATCCTCTAAGCAACATGATTGGTCATATGACAAGGTCAAGAATGAAGCTTAGAGATG
>JAULKM010000008.1:5431243-5444194 GCA_032355605.1 Rubia tinctorum
TTCTTTGTCTTGGCTCAAACCTTTTTCTATAGTCTATAGGAGTGGGTGGGAAGTGGGGTGGATGGAATATCTCCATATGGATCATCTAATGATGTGCATTTTACCGTCTTGATAATTAATTGCTTCTATCTTGGATTATTTACTACTACTTATTTTTATTCATGAAATGGATGTAGCAGCAAGTCCGAAAAATGCTGCTGAGTGCCCCACAAAAACAAGTAAAGATGGAAATGCGTTTCCATCAGGTTCTGTGATCAGCAAATCCATCCAGCAAGAAAAGCGCCAGGACTTTACTGGTCTGCGCCAAATGCAATTACAAAAATCCTTACCTTGCTTTAGCCACACACAATCCCAACATTTGTCTCCTGATCACCAATGTGAATGGCAATCTTTGGAGTGTCAACCTTTGCCCCATAGAAATGGACACCTTTCTACCACAGGTGATGTCCACCGTGAATAAATGTGGTGCTGTTGATTTTAGTTGTTTCCATGATTGAATAGAGACCCGGACAGCCAATGGTAGCTGTCCTCTTTCGCTGTGCTTTGTTTTTGCTTTACATGTTAAGAACATTTATGTGCATAATTGAAGTAACGAAGGATAAGCATTAATCTAGTATTGATTTTTCTCTCTCTTGTGAAAGGTGTACATTTCTCCATTGAGCACTACTTAATCATCATTTGCATATTATTAATTTTTAATTAAAAGCTGGATTGGCTTCAGAGTTGCATAATGCACATATTACCATTCTTCTATCATGGTGTTAGTTCTCTTTCTCTTACTGATCTAAGTGTTTATATCTCCAAAACTTCATAGAGTCTACAATGGGAGACAAACTGCGTACATATACACGTCGAGGAGGCCATAATAATGTAACAAATAATAGCCAACAACAAGATGAGAACAGGCCTCGGAAAGAACTATCTCATCAGCCCTCAGCTAGCCATGCCTCTAAATCACATCCAAATGAGAGGTCCTACAAGTACAGTCAACAGCAGGATGACAATAGGCCTTGGAAAGAACCATCTCATCTGCCTTCAGCTAGCCATGGCTCTAGAATACATCCAAATGAGAGGCCTTACACGTACAGCCAACAGCAGGTTGAGAATAGGCCTAGGAAAGAACTATCTCATCAGCCCTCAGCTAGCCATGGCTCTAGAATACATCTAAATGAGAGGCCTTACACCACGCACAGCCAACAGCAGGATGAGAATAGGCCTCGGAAAGAACTACCTCATCAGCCCTCAGCTAGCCATGCTTCTAAATTCTATCCAAATGAGAGGCCCTACGAGTACCAACCAAGGTCTAGCAATCATCATTACACATCCAATCCTGCTGCCGCAAACACTCACAGTGCAGGTTAGCCTTCCTTAATCTTGAAAATGCTCTTTTTGATGATATTCCAGTCGCTTCTTGCATTTTCACTGGAATTTTTGTGGTTACTTTTCTTGTCTTGTCTTATCTTGTGTTGTGAGTTGATTTTTATGATCAGTGAGAATGAACCACGTGCCATCGATATCCCGCCTCCTCGTGATTACTGTATCTAAGAACCTAAACTAATTAGTAAAATATGGCCATAGTGCCGTATCTTAGCTCCTAGGTAATTATGAGTAAACTTGAGCCTAACTTTTCTTTTATCTGATTGAATTTGGATCAATAAGTATATTGGCTATCTCAATGTTACTACTCTTCTGTAAGTTCTTGCATTATGTGTTTTGATGCTATGTGTGATAATCTAAATTTCTGGGACTACTTAATGATTTTTTTGCTTGTTTGTATAGAAGCAATAAAAGTATGTGTAGAGATGCAACTATGTGTGTAAGTAAGATATTGGACGAGTTTCTGAATATTATTGTTCTGAATCAATTGTGTTACTACTCTTAGATTTTTAGGCTTTAGTTCAAATAACTGAGGTTCACTTGCATTCTTTTCATATTTATTTATATGTTATAAGAGTACCCCATAAATTTTTCCTTCATTCATATATGAACTTGGTAACTGATATGTATCTTATGTTTCTTCTTATGATTCTGCAGGGCATAGCACGGCTGAGCTCAGATCAGTTGCTAATGAAATAGTTATACTGACTGAGGAATACAAAGCTTTGCAAGGTAACCATGCTTTCTTCTTACAGAAATATTTGACTTTATGAAGGTATAGAGAATGATTATCTGTAAGGTTATCCTTTCAACAGGCAAAAAAATATAAACTGCTCAGGTCCTGAATTAATCTTCATTTGACTATTTAAGGTTAATTAGCCAGATTGTCAACTAATCAGTTTACCGTTCTCTTTTTGTTGGTTTTGAAATTATAACTAGATCGATTGAGTAATACATTCTAGGTTTAGTTGTGTTAGATGATAATCATGGATTGCTTTAATTGCTTTAATAAAATGCATTACTGAGCAGATGTTTGTGCGTCGCCCCTAAACCATTTGCAGGTGAGGAAGTGCAGAATATTGAAGTACAGTTACAGAATTTTCAAACACAGCCATCAAATGCAACTGTGGAAAATCAGCCATCAAATGCAACCATCAAATGCAGCCATCAAGTGCCGAATATCATTTCTGATATTCAAGGGTATGATCCTTTGGGACCTGAATTGGAGAAGACCAGAACCCAATCTTCTGAAAATTTTCAAACATCTAATAGTGAGGAAAACTCAAGTCATCCCACCGTTACAGGTTTTCTCACGCAAAGCTTTATATTTGATTCAGTATTTTAGTTCTATTCAGAATTATTTCTGAAACAGCCCATAATTTTCTATTTTAATTTGTAGATACACTTGATAAAACAAAGAGAAAAAGGGCAGCTGCATATGGAAAAACCCGGGGGGTAAACCAATGTACACGAGTCTGTAATCTAAGGGAGGGCCAAAAACTGCAGGTTGAATTCTTTAACAATGGCCCTGTTGGAGAAAATCAGAAGGAGATGGTCAGGCATATGGGTAAACTTGTTCGTGATCGAAATATTGTTCCTGTTCGCGTTCACTCTTGGGAAGATCTTAATGCCAGCGTCATGGAGCAATTGTGGCAATCATTGATAGTGAGAAACTCTAACTCAATGACTGGTTTGTAATTTTCTGTTACATACGATTTTTGTATCTCATCCAATGTTTTCTTAGAACAAATTTGGCAGTGAGGACATGGACTTACAGCGTGACGCACTTATCGATCATATGAAAAGATTGTGGCAGAATTGGCGTGGTCTTATGAAACGAGATAATATCAACAAAAAAGAAACCATCGAAGATGCAATAAAGGATGTGCCAAACCACTTGACTAAAGAGGATTGGGAATGGTTACTGAAAGAGCACTATATGAGTGATGCGTTTAAGGTAAGATATTAATTTATGTAATTGCAGCTTCTTGATAGTAGTTAGGGATATTGAATGCTGAAATTGTGTTTTGCTGGTTTAGAAACTGAGTGAGAGGAACTCAGACAACAGGGGTACAAAGAGAATGATGCATCACACTGGCAGCAAACCAATTAAGGAAGTTATTTGGTCAGAACTGGTATAGATACTGTTTCAACCTTTCTCCTGGCTGAAGGGTGCAAATTATTTGGTTAGACCATTTAATTTAATTTTAATTTTTTGTTCTTCTGGCTAGGGAGCAAAAGATGGAAACCATCCATTGATATCTGAAGTTTTTAGGAGAACACGAATGAGAAAAAGTGGAACTCTGGATGAGGAAGCAACTAGCAAATATGTAAGTTATAATATAGTTTATGAAATACATGTTCTATTCTGATTATGGAGCCCTCTTCCAAATCTGATTATGCTGCCATGAATCTTGCGTTACTATAAAGAAGAAAAATCTCAAGGAAATTTATAGGACAACATGAGCTAGGAAGGAAGTTATGGACCTAAAATTTAGCCAGCGCTGACCTAAAAAAAACTGAAACAGATTTATGGTAAAGGACAAAGAAAGTAAATTTATAATGGTTTTGCTTACTAATAAATTCGTGCTTGCAAATATGTAAAAAGAGAAGGAATGGGTAGTCAAATCATTTGCTAGAACTTTCATTTTTTAATATATCTCCTGAATAGTTTAATAATCATCACACAGAACTTGGAAAGTACAGACAAATATTATCAGTTTGCATAGTTTTTAACATTAAAGCTGAACTGATGTCACTGCAGACAAGCATTTATAAACCAGATTAGCTACTGTTTTCTTTGCTACTTACAAAATTTATTTTTTCTTATTTAACATATATTTGCCACTTATTAAACTGTTGTTCAGGAGGACATACTAGAAGTAGAAAAGGATGAAGGTCTCTCACGTTTTGATGTTATCCAAAAGTGCTTTGGAAGGCAGGAACACTCTCATGTCGTTTGTTTTGGATATGGTACAAAATCCAAGGATGTGGAAGTACCTCTAGTTAGTCGTGAAGAACTTACTCGTAACCTTCGTGACAAGGAAAGAGAGACTAGTCTGCTGAAAAAACGGTTAGATGACATGGAAGAAGAAAGGAAAAGGGAGCGTGACTGTTATGATGAAAAGGTGAAAATTTTAGAAAAATTGATGATGGAAAAAAATTCACAGATGGAACAAAAGCTACAGATCCTCATGACAATGGCATTGGCCCAGCAAAACAATCCCGACCTTTAGAAGGTCAGTTTTTTATTCATGACTTAACAGTGTTTTTGTTTACATCCCGTTCTCGCCCTTTTGTGGCATGGAGCATCAGAAGCCTGTCTTTTAATTTTGGTTTAGCAGAAAAAGCAGAGGAGTTGTGCTATTCTGCAAAATGGCCACATTATGTAAGTTGTATAGCTTTGAAGTCTTTGTAGTAACTTGTTTTCCATTAGTGGCAGCCATTAATGTAGCTGAACTTGAAACTTTGACTTCTCTATATGCAAGTTATGCTAGGTATGGACATGGTGGATTTACATGTGCGATATAAAATGTGATCTGCAATTTTGCTTCATTTACTTCAAGCATCATTCTTGAAGTTTGGTTGAGTGTGACAAAAGCTGTATTTTCAGAATCCGAACTCGATGGTTGTTTATATTGCAGATCGGGGCACCACATGGCAGGCTGCAGCAATTCTGTCTGTGTTTCTGTTTCTATGGGTGCCCTCTTGAATGCAATGCAGTAACACTCCTGTACATTCAAATTTGTTCAATTATAGCATTCGCTATATTGTGTTATGTTTTTATACCTCGTAATCAAAGAATTGAGTTGCTCTTTAATTTCATGCTTATTCTGCATTTTATAAGTTGCTGGAATCATTTCCTGTTGTTATTTCTACCGATTCTGCATTTTCGGATTGGAATCATTTATAATTTACAACGGCGTTTTCTTATTGTAAATGTGTTTTTACAACGAGATTTGGAGAGAAAATATAGTTATAACATCGTAGGGTAGTTGCATCTTTACATTGCCAAATGTTGTAAAAACAAATTTACAACCAAAAAATTCTTTGCAATAGTGTATATTACCGTTGTAATTGAGCATTTACAGTGGGATATTATCATTGTAAGTACTTATTTACAGCCTGTAATATTCCTGTTGTAAATGCTCAATTACAAAGGGGAAACTGGGCCCGTTGTAAAACTATTTACAACCAAGCTTCTAACAATCCTATACAACGAGGATGCGGCCCGTTGTAAAATCCTTTTTACAACAAAAATAAACTCTTTACAACGATAAAAGTGGGGTTTTCTTGTAGTGGTCCTTAAAAAAATAGTACTCCCCCAGTCCCAGCGGACTTTGCAGAAAGAGAAACTGGACCTTCTAAATTCGGACATGTGAAAAGGTGAACATGCTCCTGTCTCTTACATTTCAACTCCGAAAACCCTCTGCCTCCTCTTCGCTTCCCGCCGAGCCTCTCCAGCTTCTTCTCCTCACCGCGCCTCCTCTCCTTACAAATCTGAAAAGAATGAATCCTCCTCCTCTCCTCATAGCGCCTCATCCTCCCTCTGCTGCGCCTCCTTCCTCCATCGTGGCTCCGCCTCTTCTCCCTCTACCGCTCCTTCTCCACCATGCATCGCTGCCGTGAACTCATCCGAACGATTACAAATCTGAAAAGAACGTCTCCTCATCTCCTCACTGCGCCTCCTCCTCCCTCCGTCGTGCCTTCTCCTCTCATTCTCCCTCCGTCGCGCCTCATGTTCCCTTCACCGCGCCTCCGCCTCTCCTTCTCCCTCCGTCGTGCCTCATCCTCCCCTCCTCTCTTTACTGCTACCATGAACTCATCCGAACCATTACAGATTTGAAGAGAACGAACTCATCCGCCAGGACATCGGCGAATGCGTAGTGGCAGATGCCATGACAGCGGTGACAGAGGTTAGGTCAGCGGTGGCAGAGACTAGGCAGCGTAGGAGGGTTGTAGCTAGGGCGGCGCCGATCGGGAAAAGTGATGGAGAGTAAGGTTTTGATGGGGAGTGAAGAAGTTTGGGGAAAAGAAAGAAGAAGGGGTGGGTGGGTGGGTGGATAGAGTTTAGGTGTAAAATTTTATTTGTTTAATGGTAAGAAAGTCTTTTGTTGAGTTAGATTTTTCCTAAAATAGAAAATGTGCGAAATTGCCTAGGATAACCCAAAAAGGAAAGTGTACAGAATTGGCTGTGACGGAGGGAGTATACTAATTTGCATTTAATCTAGAATATCAAACTCCGCAAAAGTTGGTGCATAATTTGATTTTACTCAATACTTTTTTGTTCATTTCAACATAGTTTAGTTTAAGAGTTAAGTGCTAAAATTATCCCGACTTTAGACTCAAAGTGGCAATATAACCCTACAATCTTAAAAAGTGTCAAAATAACATTTGGCTCATTTGACTTTTCAGTCAACTGATTTATGACCGGATTTTATGAAAAATACAATTTTGCCCTTGAATTTTTTAAAAAATTAATAAAAAGAAGAAAAACTCATTTCCGTTTCCCCCCTCCCCCTCTCCACTTTTTCTTTCCTTCTTCATCTTGTCCATAAAATCCCTAATTCCACCTTTTTTACATAGATACGCTTCTTTCGCCGGACTTCTTTGTCGAACCCCTAATTCCACTATTTTTCCCACTGAGGCATAAACGTTTTTCCCCGCTGAGCACCAAACCCGCTTCCGCTTCTTCCGCTTCCTTTCTTCCTCCATTGGCTTGCAACGATACCGATGCTTTTGGCCTCGTCTTTGGGCTCATTTTTTCGGCTGTGGCTTACAATCGGCTGTGGGCTCATTTTTTCGTCGGTGGCCGCGTCTTTTGGGCTCGTCTTTTGCCTCATCTAGGGTTCAATGGAAATCAGGTTTGCAGGTATGGGCTTGCAACGACGACAACATGCTAGGGTTCACTGGCCGACGATCGGTCTCATTTACGGCGTTGGTAGGGGCATCATTGCTAGCACGGTAGGGGAAGAGGGCTCGAAGGTGGGTTCGAGGGTTGTGGGAGTTGTGAACTGTGTCGCGGCTAGGGTTCCGCGGCGGCGAGGTGGAGCCGCTGTGGGGGGCGAGGGTTTCCAACAGCGGTGCGGGGCGGATTAGGGTTAGGGTGGTGAATAACTACTCTGGTGTTACTGTTGTGAAAGAATTGGACAAGGAGGACGTTGGCAGAGATCAAATCATCGGCGTCGGTGGGTTGTCCTTGTGTTCTCGATCGTGGCAGTGGTAGAAACGATCAAAAATTGAGTATCCCGATAGTTGAACGACCTGGGCTGGGGAGCTGTGGTGACGGGTCTTCGCGAACAGGGTTCTCCAAGGCTGGATTTGATAAGGCAGTGATCGGCTCAAGCTGAGGAGGATTGTGGCGGGGGAGAGGGGAAGGTAGCGGAGGTCTCAATTTTCACGCCGAGGCTTGATTTTCCAGCACTTGTTTGAGCGGCGCTGATGTCTAAGAAAAGATGAGATGAGATGAAGCTGGTGGTGGAGGTGGTGGCTGGTAAAGATGATGACGGAGGTAGTGATAAAATTTTCAGCTTCTAGATCATGGGTATTTTAGTAATTTTCTAATTCATCATTGCTGGAATTGAGAGGATCAACTCCGGAAATAGGGATTTTGGGTATATGAACATTGATTTTTCGAAAGTTAGGGTTGGATTGACACATACAATAATTAATTAGGGTTATATGGGCAATTTATGAGATTGCAGGATTATATTACACTTTCAGCCTAAAGTTATAGTTATAAATGTAAATAACTCTTAGTTTAATTCAAATATAGATTTTCATATGGCTCATTCTCATATGGACTAGGGAGAGGGGAGAGGGGAGAGGGTGACGGAGGTCTCGATTTTCACGTCAGGGCTTGATTTTCCAGTGCTTGGTTGAGCGACGCTGGTGTCAGAGCAAAGATTAGCTGGAACGGGTGGTAGCTGGAGGTGGAGGTGGTGGCGATAAAATTTTCAGCTTCTACATCAGGGTAATTTTAGTCATTTTCTAATTCATCATTGCAGGAATTGAGAGTGTCAATGCCGGAAATAGGGATTTTGGATATATCGGCACTATTTTTTTTAAAAGTTAGGGTTAAATTGACACATACAATAATTAGTTGTGGTTATATGAGCTAGTTTTGAGATTGCAGGATTATATTACATTTCATCCTAAAGTTAGAGTTATAAATGTAAAAACTCTTAGTTTAATTCAAATATAGATTTTCATATGGTTCTTTCTCATATGGACTAGATTTGCAATATTGCATTTTCCAATATGGTATTTTATACTCCATATTGCTAGTCCCCAGTCCTACAGTCTGGACATACTTTTCATCATTATAGAACTCAAAACGTCATTTCAATACTTTCATTCTAGAACTGAAACATTAGATACTTTCACTTGACACTCTCCGAAACTTCAAAACGCATTTCAATACTTTCATTATAGAACTGGAACATAGGGTGTTGGGCAAAACGAGTAGAAATGCACACTCACATGGCAACAAATTAGCAAGAACAAAAATTCTTCTTCACCGGCACATGAACAATTGCACGTACTTCAACTACAATCATTGATCGAAAACAACCAAGCCTCTATCCCATTATTTGCATCATATCTCGCTATCAAAAGCATCGTAAAAGGAAACAAAAAAATGCGAAGAAAATAGGTATCTCGCATTTGGAACTCTTAACACCGGCAGTGTTCTCGTGCACCATATACATAGCAGCACCATGAACATGTTTTTAAAAATAAAAATAAACCTAAAGTTTCGCACCAAGAACATGCCTTGTAGTACCATCGAACACCCCAAAGAGACCAACAATTTATCCATCAACACCATCAAATCCTATTCTCATAAGAATCTTCCACTGAAACTCTTCTCCCATGAGAACTTGCACACCCATAGCTGAACTTTCCCATATTGGTTGTGCATAAGATAAGAGTTTATTAAATTAAGACCAATTCAAGTGAGTCTTAAATGCTTTAGAAACTTTTTAAAATTTCAAGAATTTCATAAGTCACATAGATCCAAACAGTTAAAGCTACTAGAAGTTTTTTGTCTTGCCTCCTTTCTTTTGCCTCAAATTATTTTTAAAATGTTGCAATTTCATAAAAAGAAAGGTTTTAAAAATTTAAAAAAACAAATTGAAAGCAGAAAAATATTGAAGTTTAAAGTAAAAGAAGATTGCAATAGAGAATATAAATGTATGAAGGCTCTCCTCTACAATACAGTTCTCATATTAAAGAATGTTATACAGTAAAGCAAAAATTGTTCAGGACGAGAAATGTCTTTCAAATTAGAGCAACCACGTTATCAACTCAAAGTTGACACATTTCAACACAATAATCATACAAGCCAACTTTCCTTTAACTCGTATCACAACACAATGCAGTTATTCATGAAATAATGCTAACACAATATATTTCCCAACACAAATTGCTTCAAAAAGCTAAGAATAGTTCCAAACAGAAAAATAACACAAAAAATAACTCCTCTCAACCCTTTATTTTAAAGATAAAAGGCCAAGAAAGCTTTCACTTTCATCAAATCTTTGTAAATGGAAAGGATGACTGAGAAATGTAGCCTTCCTGATCTAAGTCGGATCCTCCAGATATATTACCGTTAATCATTTCAAATATTTCCTAATTGGTATTGATGGTGCTGACATATTAGAAATATGTAGTCTCATTCCTATTGAACAATATGACCTTCCTCAAAGGGCAAAACAACAATGAACACTCCCCATGTTCCATTTCAAAATGCCCACTTTGACTTTCAGCAAATGACTCAAAAAATGCTTGATCTTTAATATCTTTTATTAAGGCTGACTAAAACTTGTGAAAAGTTGATATTTTGAAAATATATGTTATAACGAATTTAATAAGGTATCACTCCATAGTATTTATATTTATACATCAATTCAATTTTGTGGTTAAAATTAAGAAATTTTGGTTTAATGAATAGTTAAATTACAGTTTGAAATGGAACAGAGGGAGTACAAAAAATAAAATAAAAATTACAAAGCTACAATGTCTTTCAGATGGGCGTGCCTGTATTTGTATTTGTAAATCGTCAATAGTTGAATCGGTATGATCAGAAACCATGATACTACCTCAATTTCTTCATCGATGTTTCAACATCTTTCTCAGTGATTCCTTGCTCGGTTTGATATAATCCATCAAAAGCAACTTATATATCGCTTATATCGCATGCGGCATGAAAACTCGCCCAGTAAATGTCGTCTGAAAAAGAAAGTAGCTACACTATGATACAACAAAAAACGACATAAGCATTCACTCAACTATGATACAACAGAAAAACGACATAAGCATTCACTCAACTATGATACAACAAAAAAATGACATAAGCATTCACTCAACTATGATTCAACATAAACAATGTACTATCAAGAAAGCCGAAACAAACACAAACATTGAACATTGATCAGGTAAAAACTCAAAGATGCTGAAAGAAAAGAATATAACAACGCAAAATACATCCTCACTAAGTAACAAGGAGAACATTAATAATGAAAGGGCCAAGCTCGTCGAAATACAACAGTGTTGCAATACTCATGAACAACGCTCTCATACAAATACAAAAATATCCATAAAAATCTAAAGAAGACAACCATATCCATATAATTATATCGAAGACAGACAAAAAAAAAACCCTATCCCTATCATCAAAGAAACAATACTCATGTTTTGAGATGCAAGAGACTGGATTTAAGATACTCCCTCTGTCCCAGATGAATTTGCACTATTACTTTTTTTAACACTATTCTCTATTAAAGTTTGACCACATATTTGAATAGCTATATGAACAACAATATTATCGTATATGATATTGTTCAATTCGTCTTAACAAGTAGTTTCTCAATATCAACTTTTTAATGTATCGTTATTATACGTAGGTAAACATATTAACGGTCAAACATGTTTGTTGAACAGAGTGTGCAAATTCAGGAGGGAGAGAGGGAGTAATTACTTTCTGCCGATCCAGGAGTTTTCTTTCTATTTCTTTCACAGCATCATGTCTCTCTTAAATTTCCTCTAGTGAATCGCATGGCGTAACACAATCACGATGAGCATATTTTTATCTCTCTCTTGATAACTACTAGTCACATAAAGCTCGAATGCCATGGAAATGGTGTTGCAAATATAAACTAAAGAAACAGCAGTGTAATTTGAGCACTTCCATAGCAAATGAACTCTCGAACAGAAGTGCAGGAAGGAACACAGCCAAGAGAAGATCAGGATCCATATGTGACCCTACACAAAGGAAAGGATACATTCACAATCAGCTGGTGCTTTGTTCCATATTCTGCAGAATCATCTATCATACAAAAACTGACCGACTTAACTATCATGTATTATCCACAACTGCAATTTTAACTGATACTTTGGCCTGTTCTTTATCGACTAAACTGAACAGGTATGAATTGAACTAATCTTATCCGAATTAAGCTGAACCGATCTTTGTACAATTTATTACTATTTAAAGCTGAACCGAACTGAATTGCTAAGGGCACACTCAAAAGGAAATCGCTGTGTAGCTTCTGCATTCAAATTTGCAATAATGGATTCATACATCGCTTGCTCTGTAATTATTGTTCGAGAAATTCTAAGTAATTAGAATCCATCTCTTGAAAGACGATTTTTTCATAAGTCATGAAAAGATCAAAGTTTAAAGTGTAAATTAGAAGAAATAAAGATGAAATTTCCGGGTTGCATGAATCTGGTTATAAACTTTATAACTACCAGACGTTGCATAATAAAATTTTAACATTGCAACTAAGACCTTTTACCTTTTATTATTCTAATTAAACCCCATTTTCCATAAGCCTATGGAAAGACGACATTTCCCAAGATTTTGCCATGTAACTATTAATAATTGAATCATCTTTAAAAAATAAAACACAACACTTGTTTTTTTAATAGGGGTATTTACATTTATAACCCCGACTTTAGGCTGAAAGTGTCAATATAACAATGCAATCTCAAAAGGTGTCAATATAACCCTTACTAACTATTGTATGTGACAATCTAACCCTAACTTTCAAAAAATTAGTGCCGATATACCCAAAATCATTATTTCCGGCGTTGACCAGTCGAATTCGAGCAAGACAAAAAATGAAATGATAAAAATACCCCTCTTCCTAAACCTATATTTCTTCTTCGAAAAACCTAATGTTGACGCCGCCTTGCTACCTCCAAAAACTATCGTCGCCACGGGGAAACCACTGCCTCCCAGTAGCGCCTGAGCTCGCTTGCCTTGCAGCCACAGCAGCACCGCTTCTTCCCCTTGATTCCCGGTGCCACTCTGTAACACCCCAGAACCATGACCCACTTGCTAAATGCAAGTATCGGGTCGGATTGGGCGTGCTACATAGAATCCAACGGATCGGATTATTCAATTATGGTAACGAGCAATTACAGTTATGCGGAGGCAATTTAGAAAATACAAAACTCTAATTTACTATTACAGTGAAAGTCTTAATACAAACATTAAACATGAGTTTTAACTAAAGTACAGGCAAAAATTCTAAAGGATCCGATAAAGATCAGTTTTACATTAATATT
>JAULKM010000008.1:5447228-5460807 GCA_032355605.1 Rubia tinctorum
TTCCCGGTTACTGTTCACGTTTCGTGAATAGTATTCTGGAAAATAAACTACCTTATTCCTTTTCTCATTCCTCATCATATGCTCTCTCCTGTAGAATCTACAGTAAGACATGTTAAAAGTAAGCTCGGACATCCAATTACCCCTGTTACTAGTCATAGTCGCCAGCAGCAATTTCAGAATGGCCTGAATGAAGCTCAACCACCCTCAACTTTCTTTAGTCACTCAAATCGGATTCAGGAAAATAATTCCCAATGTCATTATGATATGAGACACCCAGAGATTCCCCAGCCACTGGACAGGGAAACTATCAGTCGTGCAGGTATTGTGATTATCGTATGTAAGCATTTACCTATTATTTGTTACGTTTTGTATTTTTGTATTTAGATATCTTTTGGATGCATTTTGACTTCTGTCAGTGTTTTCTTTGTCTTCCCCCTTTTCTTGATTTATCTGTAAATTCCTTAAGATATTGTATTGTTTCAAATGGATTGTATCCATTTATATCAAATGGTCTTGTATCAAATTCTCTTTTCACAAAACAATTTCATTTGCCAGCACCTGCTAAGTCTACCGTGAGACGTTCAAAATCCCAGCCTGCATTCTCCCTTGGGAGTGATGACTACAGTGACGATGATGTTGATGAAGAATGTCAGGCAGGCTTGAGTGAATCTCAATCACCCTCAAACGATTCATATCAGCCGATTGAGAATGCCGCCCAAAAAAAAACAAGTTTAAGCTCTGCGGCAGTTTCCACGCCACAAGACCAGTTACATTATACTGGTTAGTAATTTAACGTATATGTTTTTTTGAGAGTTGTCGTTTGAGCTCGTGTGTGACTCTTTTCTATAGGTACTAGTTTGGCATGGCCGTTGAGGGGTCGAGGGCGAGGACCCTCAAATGCCCTTAAGTGGCTGCATGAAGAGACACATATAGTTGTCGTCACTAATGAGCTGGGACAGGCAGTTGGCCCTAATGCACCAAAATTGATTACATTCCTCGGTATTCTATCAAGGAATGGGCATTTGGCACCTCTCACTCATGTTGACTGGAGGGCTGTGCCGAAAGAGAATAAGGATAAACTGTGGAAGGAAGTTCAGGTATTCGAAATGTCTGATCACCTTTTTCTTCCTCAAGACATTTTCCATTAATTGTGTGTTACATTTGATTTGATTCAGGCAAAGTTTATAATGGATCCAGATAGTAAAAAATGGGTCCTCCAAACTCTTGGCAGAAAGTGGAAAGACTGGAAAGCAAAGTTGAAGTTGGCACGCTACAATCCTCATACAACTGATGAAGAACGACTTGCTGACCGTGATGAGAGAGTTCTTCCTGATCAATGGGAATACCTTGTTTCCCATTGGAGTTCGGAACAGGCGGAGGTAATTATATGTTTCATGCTTCCATGCCAAATTTCCTGTGAAAAAACCTTTCTGCGTAAATTCATATATTGGCTATAATTCAAATCCATATCTGGATTTTTATTTCCCCTTGCTGTACTACAGATACGAAGCTCCAGAAATAGGGCTAGCCGTTCAAAGCAGAGGTATCGCCACGCTACAGGATCAAAGAGCCATGCTAGGATACGCGAAGAGCAGGTAACCGGATTCTTGTTGAAACCTAAATTCAATGTGGTGGTTGGATCATTCCCCCCCTCCCCCCTTCTATTTTCACCAAGTACCCCTTAGAGAAATGATGCCAATGAGTTGTTGGGTCTGACAAAACAGCGAGCAAAAAGACCAGACGGGAAACCTCCATCCCGAGCAGAGCTGTTCATATTGACTCGCACGCGTAAGGATGGGAAGCCCGTGAATGAAGAATCCTCTGCAGTTATTGTATGGCTGAGCACAAAGCTTGGTTAAACCACCCTTTGTTTCATGTTTCCCTCAGTGCTATCTAGTAGTATTATGTTGGACTGACTGATTGTTCAAACTCCTTATTTGATTAACAGAAACAGCTACATGAGAGGGCAAATGAACAGAATATCCCCGGCCAAGTCAGCCTCGATGATGATGAAGTATTGTGTCAAATAATTGGTCAGAATAAACATGGGCGTGTTAGCTGTAAAGGACTGGGTCCATCTCCTGCAGAATTGGCCGAAGTAAATCAGTCCAAAGCTGAGGCTGTGAAACTGGTGATAGAGGCAAGGTCCGAGATAAGTGGAGTGAAAGATCGACTGGCGGCAATGGAGCAGACCTGTGCTCAGATGGCACAACAGATGTCCACGATGATGTCGATGATGTCATCCATGCAGAAGACCTCAAGAGAAGACGACCACGTGCCTTCCCAAGTAAGTTCACTATTTAACTTCTTCTTTACTTGAATCACGATTATTTCATTATCCTGAAATCCGTAGTTTTGCATTACATATGTCGGTCTTGAAAGGCTTAGGTAACTAAGTCGTTACACACGTGTCAAATTCATGACTCGAGCAAATTAACATGTTATTATATGATTGGGCCCTGGTAAGGCCTGCACGTAGTGTTTTTCCGGGTCATAATAGTTTTTTTAGGGAAATATACAAATATAACCCTGTATAATTGAGAAAGTGCAGATATAACCCTGAGATAATTTTTAGTGCAGATATAAGCCTAACTAATTTACATAAGTGCAAATATATAACCCTAAAGGCTATATTCCGGCATTGATTGACTATTTCCGGCCATTGACCGATTGGAAATGACCAAAATGCCCTTTCAGCATAAAAAAATTGAAAGACAAAAATGCCCTTTGACCTACCACTATGCTGCCTCCACCGCCACCTTCCCCGCGCTGCCGCTGCCCCACCTCTGCCACCTTCACCGCGCACTACAAGTCCAAAAAACAGAAAACTAACTTCTCTGCTTCATTTCCCAGATTTGCCTCTCTTTGCATATTCAATCTCTTTGCATATTCAATCTCTTTGCATATTCCCAGTAAACAAACAGATCTCCAATCTCTTTGCATATTGGAATTCACCAGGTTAGTAAAAGCAATGTTCGGTTTATTTCACCATTGTGAGGTGACGGATAAGTAGGATTATGCGGCGGCAGCGGAATGGGTTTATAAGAGGCAGCGAAGGGTGACGGAGGAAGGTGGCGGAGATGAGTCTGTGGCCGAGTTTGGAGGCTAAGAGCATCATCACAATCAAGGAATCTTCCTCCTTGCCATTATCTTCATTCTCCTCCTCTACCCTAGCTCCCGCCGCCTCCTCCTCTGCCCTAGCCTCTCACCGCCGCCTCCTCTGCCCTAGCCTCCCGCCTGGTGATGTTGAACAAGATCACACCGCGGATGTGCCTTCTTCTCCGATGATGTCGAACAAGATCTTTACCGGCAGATTTGCTTCTTCGCTAGTGATGACAAACAAGATCTCGCCGCAGATCTTGGGAAGGGAGTGGAAGGTGATTTGAAGAAGCAAATCTGGATTTGAAAGATTGTTGAGGATTTGAAGATTGCGAAACCGGAAAGAAATATGAGGATTTGAAGATTGCGAAACCGGAAAGAAATATGAGGATTTGAAGATTGCGGAGGAAAGTTATCTGAAATATGAAATTGAAAGATTGCTTTGAAGATTGCGAAGATGTATTATTTAGGGTTTCAGGGGTATGAATTTCATTTCTGTGTTTTTTGCATTTTTATTTTTTTACCGAGGGGTAAATTGGTCTTTTCATCATAATCCGGCCTCAAACTTTTGGAAAAGGCTATATTTGCACCTAAATTAATTATCTAAGGTTATATTTGCACTTTCAATTATCACAGGGTTATATGTGCACTTATGTGAATTATGTAGGGTTATATATGCAGTTTGCTTTTTTTTTCACACTCATTTCTCTCGTGTTAGGTTGGTGATGCTCCTGAGACGTCTGAAGCTTTGCCGGATCAACAAGTGCAATCTACGTCTTTGAGGCGTTCCGGTAGAACAAACGTTTGAAGTTATTGTGCATGTTGAGGGTTCAAATTGTGATGAAAATGTACCATTGTTACTGTCTTGAAGAATCTCTATTGATTCTCGACTCTTAAGATGTGGTTTGTATTACGGGACCTAATAATAAGCACTTAGATTTGTTAGCCGTATTTGATAATTAATGGCATTCGATTCTGAAATTGTTCGAATCAGCAAATGTTCCTATTCCTAAGCCCCTTTTTTTTTTTTAACTTTTTGGAAAAGCATTTCATCGTTTTGTGGAAATATCATACACCCTTTCTGGCTAAGAGCATCTAGGTTTCACATGGTAGATTTTGAAATTGACCGGTGGTGAATTGAAAATTTTATCTCCAATGGTGCCGTCACATTTATAACTTTAGTATGACGTGTACGTACAAAAAATCTAAATATTTACAAGAGTAAAGTGCTAAAATAACCATGATTTTAGGATGAACGTGCAAATAAAACCTTGCAATATCAGAAAGTGTTAAAATGACCCTTAATCGTGTTGACCTTTTAGCAAACTGACTAATTGCCGATTTTTTTGAACTGACCGATTTGCCCTCTTTTTTTTAAAAAAAAACCTTGAAATTTCATTTTGTCCCTACTATTTGTCTCCACCTTTCTTTGTTATTCATCCCATTTCTTCTATTCTTCCCGATTCTTTTATTCTTTTCATCTTCTGCCTCCAACGAAGGTCTTGCCGGATTTATGTCCGTCCCTCATCTCCCACGAGTTTCTTTCCCCCAGCGGAGAGGGTTTCTTCCCCCCGTCTATCTTCCCCGTTGCCCCCTATTCCTTTCTCCCCTCGTCGTCTTCCCCGATCACAAATTGGTGGTTGTGTGGTGAGATATGGTTCATTGGTGGTGGGGTGGTGAATCGGGGGTTAGTTGGGGTGGTGAATTGGGGGTGTTGAATCAGTGGTGTGGTGGTGGAGAGAGGCATTGTGCGAGGAAAACGAGGGGAAGAAGTGAGCTCCGGTCGCCGTTGCAAGGAAAACGAGAGAAAGAAGCAAGCTCCGGTCGCCACTCCGCGGAAAGCGAGGAGAAGAAGCTATGGTCGATGCTGGTGGTGACGCTGTGATAGTGGGGCAACTTGGCAGCAGAGGGTGAGGGAAACATAGGAGGAAGAGAGAGATGTGGCGCCGAAAATCGAGGGGAAGAAGCGGCACTGTTGTGGTGGTGAAGTGCGGCACTACTGGGAGGCAAGCGAGCTCCGGTCGCCGATGCGAGGAAAGTGAGGGGAATAAGCGAGCTCCGATCACTGTTACGAGGAAAGCGAGGGGAAGAAGCTCCGGTCGTTGTTGGCAGTGACACTGTGACGATGGGGCAATTTGGGAGCAAAGGGTGAGGGCAAAGGAGCAGGGAGAGAGGGAGGTGGCACCGTAAGTGGGCTGTTCATTGGAGATGACGGGTGTAGCAGCGATCATGAGGAGGAGGAACACGGTGGTTTCTAGCGGCATCAGTGGTTTTCGGCGGCGGCGGTGGTTTTCGGCGGCGGAGTCGGTGGTTTTCAGCGGCGATGGTGGTCCCTGGAGGCAGCAAGGCTACATCAGCATTAGGTTTTTTGAAGAAATATAGGTTCAGGAAGAGAGGTATTTTTGTCATTTTATTTTTGTCTTGCCTGAATTCCACTGGTCACCGCCAGAAATAATGATTTTAGGTATATCGGCACTAATTTTTTGAAAGTTAGGGTTATATTGGCACATACAATAGTTAGTTAAGGTTATATTGGCACTTTATGAGATTGCAGGGTTATATTGACACTTTCAAACTAAAATCAGGATTATAAACATAAATACCCCTATTTACAATAATAAATTTTTCAATCAATTCAATGTGTTCATAAATAAAGTCCAATTTTTTTATGTTCACAAAATTTTCATCATGCTTATCCATTCAAATGTATATTTTTTTTATCATTATACTATTAGTAATAAATACAATAATGTTTAATACTATTTACTAAATTAGTAAATTAATTTTTATTATATATATGAGTTAATCAATTAAATATAAATTTTAAATTTGAGTAATCGGCGATTTAATTTTTTCTAAAAATTGAACTTCCATCTAATAATAATTATATAAATAAACATATTTAGTTACAATTATTGAATTAATATTGCCATTATATATAAATTTTATTGAGCTTTAATCTTCTATATTATTAAATTTCAATAACACACATTCAAATATAATTTTTTGTATTTTTAACTAATATGATATTATTAAATTGATTTTACTTTTAAATATTATATCCTAGTTACATACTCCCTTCGTTCCGAAGAAAATGACACAATTGCTTTTGGATCAGTATTTTATGCAAGATGAGATGGAAGTGTTGATGGAAAATAAATGAAGTGTATATTGGTAATGGAAGAGTTGACTAGTATATTTAATCAACATTTTGAGGGATATATAGTAAATGTATAAGCTCATTTTTGCCACTTTAGGTAAGAATTGAACGGTGCCAATTTCTATGGGATAAACGAAAATTGAAATTGTGCCAATTTCTCTGGGACGGAGTGAGTAGTAAAATGCTTTAAAGTAAAAAATAATTACCAACCATTAATGCTTTTGGAAATTGAGGGCCTCAGAATGACCTTCTGTGTACGGAGGCCGTACTTGACAGTGTCAATTGATATTTCTTCCAGGTATGATTGATGCCTGGGAGTGACTGCCACATTGGAGAAATATTTTTGGCTTGGAAGTATGTCAATCCTACGTGTTTACTGACCTTTTCCAAACTGACCACTAGGTTGGAGATGGTCTAAATTGAAGCAATTTTTTTTCACCGGTCCCAATAAAAATGATATGATTTGAAATGATTAAAAATAGTAAAAAATATATTGTAAAATTTTAAAAATATCTTCATTGACTTAAAAAACTTTTGAATTGAGACCATTGGTTTCATAAAATTTTCATATTTTTTCATGCCACATTAGCATACATAAAAGAACGAGACAAGAGCAATTCTGTCAGTTTATTCGGATATGATGATTACCATAGTTCATATTCGGATATGAGTACATACACATTTCTATTAGCATACTCTATTTTTTTAAACTCTATTAGCATAATAGATAATACCCGTGCCAATGCACATATTTATGAATAAAAATTTAAGATATAATATAATTTAAAACTTAAAAAATAATGACTTGTTGTCATGTGTATATAAAATTACACATGCTGAAGAATTTATAATAAATTAATATATTTATTAATATTATAATGCATTGAAAGAAAATCGACTCGATCCTTATTGACACGTACCCTTTTTACGTAGAAATTATTAACTGTTATATAAAAATACTTTAAGTTATAAATAATATAGTGATAAAAAATAAGAAATGTTAGATGATAATGAATGAATAAATATTTAACTGAAATTATACATTTATATCTCTTTTAAAGGAAATACGAAAGTTATGTAAGGAAATATTATAAAAAAGGAATAAATTATTATTCTATAAATATTTAAATTATACTAAATATTCTTATTATTTGAAAAATTAATTATTTCCTAATTAAATAATTGTAGTAAATTATTATTCAAGTCATATTTGTTATATTATTAATCAATGTAGTAATTGCGTTATTCAGTTTTATATACACAAAGTGTAAACAATAATAAAATTAGAAGTTAGAAATTGAAAAATAAAAATAAAAATTATAAATAATGCATCATTTATTAGAAAGGAAAAGTATATAAAAAGACTGTATGGATTAAGAGATCAAACGGATATATGGATAAAGTGATGAGTATGTAATGCATTTAAAAAATGGTAAATATGAGGTTGGATGTTAAATATTCGTGAGAAAGCACAAATCCTTGTTTATCAGCAAAAACTCTTTGAAACCCAGATACATTATATGAAGTAATTATCTTCCATTTGTAGTTAAATTTAACTTACGGTTTGTACTCTATCAGTTTTACTGGAGTTAGTTCAACAAAAGTTATGTTATTCTTTCATTTTTATTATTTTTTATTATTTACATTTTGATATGGTAGATATGGATTTTAGCTATTTTATAAATCAGTCAACGAATTTTGTTAACAAATTTTGAAACCCGCAATTAAAAAGATCGGTTTTTTAAAAAAAAAATTAATATCGGAAGCATAAATTTCTCCCAAAATCAATCATACAGAATTGAACATTTGCCAATAAAAGAGATGTTCACAAAATACACCCACCAGGAAACATTAAATGGGGCAGATTTAAGTTGTTTGGGAAGGAAAGTTGGATTTAGTAATTACATAATTATAATTTCTTAAAAATCTGATGTGGCAAGTCTAGAGGATGTCACTTGTCAAAATGGTTGCCCTTTTAGTTATTAGTATAGATTTGGGATTCTAGCCTTGAATTTTCACCTTATCAAAACAGAAGACTCCTTCTCTAGTTCAGAACAACAATGAATAAGACATAATCAATCAATCTTGAATAAACATGGAGGCAACATGGATTTTTATAAGTTTTTATAATTAAAAAAAATAAGGTTGATATGCTTTATAACAAAATGGATCTACATTCTGAACTACTCTAACTAATGCCTTCCACCACTAATCGGCTAAATCCAACAATAGCCTCACCATAATGATAAAACGGATGCAACCCGATGAAACCAAGAAGTTTGGAGGCATAAATTGAGTAGCGAAAAATAGTATGTCATGTGGACTTCAACTCCAAAATTCCCCATGGATTGAGATGTTCATTTATGGGAGGCTCACCCCTGATTGTGTAAGTCAAACAATATTTTCAAGTTTAGCAAAATTAGTTATAGTTGTTAGTTAAGGGTAATGCGAACCAAATATGACACAATTTTAAAATTAATGAGAATGAGCACTGTTTTTTTCCAAAAAAACAAAGAAAATAAACAACACACTGATTCAACGTGAAAATCCAAATTGAAGAAAATCATGAGAATCAAACTATTCCAATGGTTTTAAAATATTATTCTCACGAACTAGTTTTACAAAATATGTGTGCATCATCACTTAACCTACAATGCCTCTCAATGTTTCAAGTATATTTTCTATCCAACCAATCCACAAACAATCTCTAACCAATACCCTTCTTCATCATAACCAAAGATAAAAAAAACATCTCACAAGTTTCTTAAGAGGGTGTAGTGGCTAGGGATGACATTAGGGCGTGGCGAGAATTATGGTTCCTCAATACCCATCCTCACCTAATATTTTTCATACTTATCCTTTCTCTATCACTCATGACAAGTACAAGATAAAAATCCACCACCGTCCCATCGTGTTTTATAAAAAAACTACCTCTACACCATTACTCATTTGGATTTTTTTATACAAAGAGTCGGACGCACTTATATTGACATATGGAATTAGTAGGTGCTACCACCTATTACATGTCTTGCCAGGTTATGGGCATTTATTACAATAGATCTTGGGGCTTTGATTATATTTATTCTGTTGAATACCATTGCTAGTATTATGATGTTCCTAACTAGCCCCTTTAGTCCTGGTGGGACATTTGGAAAGTTGTGGATGTGGTTGAGTGTCATTTCACAGTCTGTTTGTATACAGATATATGTTGCCACTCTGTTTCTTGCATCTGTCATTGACTCATGAATAACCATTAGTTCTGCCTGAACTGCCGTAAGTGCCCGGATATTTATTGTTCCCTGCCATCCACTTGACCCTTCTCCTTGTATAGTCGTCCATGCCGCAACAGGCTTTCCGTCTTGAGTTCTGAATGTTGCGTCAGTGTCAATGTGTGTCCAGCTTGAATAAATAGGGTTGAGATGTCCATTCTGTATGTGCAATACCAATTGAATTTCTCCGACTGCGGCACGTTTTGGTTCCACTGCTTGCGAATGATCCAACATTGCTTGTTCTATGTTTGGGTCCCAAATCCTGTTTTGAGTTGTGATATATTCAGACACACCAGTCTGTGTAGCCTTGACGACAACTAGGACGGTTTCCACAGAGATATTTTGTTGCTCTATTGTTGCCTTGTTTTGTTGCTCATCTTTCTTCTTTTCCTTCTTTTGCTTTCCACCATGTCTGCTTTCAATAGCTAGTCTTTTCTTCCCAGCTATACGTTGAGTTTCATGATTGTTTTCTGACAAGAGTCGTTGGGAAGAACCACTGGTTTCTCCATTTTTTGTGATTGTGCCTTCATATACTTGACATTCATCAGAGTCTGAATCTGAGCTTGGAGGGGACGTGATTGATGTGCCATTGGGCTCATTAATTTGAATCCCATTTTGACGCTGCCACCTAAAGCGTACTCTACTCCTTTCTGGCTTCCTTTGACCCCTTGGTAAGATTTCTAACATTGATTTCCATTTCCCTGCATCCTTGATTTTATCCTTTTCCTTGGAAATAGCTAAGGTAGACTTGAATGCACTTTTAATACTAATTATGACATCCGTCTCATCCCCAAGATTTCCCAAAAGAACATTAAGATCCATGCCAAATTTGAGTCCATCCTTCTCGTCCAAGTCAACACCATAAGATATTGGATCTTCCGAGAATACCCCATTAGTAAGAAAAGGCTTTGTTACTGTTCCATCAACAAGGGTGAACTTTTTGAGTTCTACCTTGTTTGTGGCAAGACGTTCCGCCCCTACCTCATCTGTAAGAATGTACCTCCTACCACCTGTGATCATGTACTCCTCTGTTATGATTTCTCCATCTTCCCCTTCCACATGACTCGTTCTAATTACACTCGACTGAGGTTGCTCTTGTTCATGCAGGACTTGTGAAGGAGGAATGAGATTGTTATCTTGCACTTCCACATCTGACAACCTGTTTGGTGAGTTGATTTGTTCATAATCTTCCCAGAAGTCTGGGACTTCCGGTGGATTCAGCAGCCTCTCCCTAACTTCATCTAAACCTTGAAGATAAATTTGATTGATCTCATTTTGGCGGGCTATCTCACCTAGGGATGGTTCAGCTGGGTCCTCCTCTGGTTCCTCCTCTGGGTCCTCCCCTGGTTCCTCCTCTGGGTCCCCCTTTGCTAATTTTAAGCCCTGTGGGCTTTCAGGATTGTAACCTAGCTCGGCCTCCCTTAGTTCATCTGGGGTGGGGTAGATGTCTTCCATATATTTAAAGCCATCCACAAACAACTCCTCCGGAAAGTGCAAGAACATATGTGCATTTGTGTGGAAATATTGTGGAGTAAATCTTGTGAACCTTCTTACTAGCATATTCCTGTGCACACGAATTAAGGGTGGATAGAGTTCCTCCGAAAGGTCTCTGAATATCTCAAGCTGTAATTCTTCCCCAAGAACTGCAAATCTATCGTCGATGTAGCGCTCAAGTGTCCCTTCATCATTCCATTGACACTGTGGATAAGTATGTCCCAATGGCCCACATTGCCTACACATTTTGTGGACTCTTTCGTATCCAATGACAATCCAGACCATTCCATCCCTTCTTAGATTCAGCCAGAAACCAGAAACCAGGGCCTTCTGGACAGGCCTCCATACTTTAACGGTTACATATTCTGCATGCTGCAACATCCTGCCTCCGAAATCCACCTCTTCAGCATCACCAACCACTGAGGCAAACTTTGTAATAATGTTCCTGCCAAAATACTCCAGAGTGAGGCCATAGATACGAATCCATACGAGTACTTTGGTAACTGTCATGTGTGACAAAACCATCTCCGGTAAAAACCTATGCAATGCCATGAAACCACCCGCAATTTAACTGGGCCGTTGTGTAGCACTGCTAGGAGTTTATACCTCTATTCAAACTGTATGATGTAGAATTTTTCATTATTTGCTACGACATGTACACCTTCTCCCCAATAGTTTGAAATGAGGAGTTGCATTCTTGTAAGGGCAAAATGTCGATAGTCAAGGAAATATCATACCAGGCAATTTCCAAATAAATTGTGATCTCTTTGAAATTCCTTTTCCTCCGGCCTGAAAATTACTCCTCTCCTTGGTGGTAAGTACGTAGCTCTATTAAGGTCATCCCCGAAGAGAACATCACGTTGTTCTTCTGAATTCTCCGAGCCATCCTGAGATCCTTCTGACCAATGCTCCTCCCAGATGCTGTTGGCCATTGTTGGTTGCTTCCCCTTTTTTCCTTTTCTTTTCCTCCTTGTTCTTATGCTGTTGTGCTTCTTCTGAAAAATGGTGCTTCTTGTTTTAGTTGCTGGATGTTTTGGTTGGTTATAATCTCACATGTATTTGTTGTATGTGGATTGCAGGGATCTTGGAAATGAAGATTTTGATGGTGGTTTGAAGACTGGAAGTTGGAAACTCTCTAACTTGGAGAGAGCTATGCTTTTTTCTCCGTGTTATGATGTGTTCCCTATTTAGATATTCATTCTCACTTCAAATCCAACAACCCACCCCACTTAAGTCTCCATATCCACCTAAAATCTATTTTTAATACTGAAACTTTAATAACTCCTTATATAGTAACAATAAAAAAATTATGGATAAGCTTTAGTCATTACGGATAACTAATAAGTTACCATATACTAAAATTAACTGTATATAGTAGAGCGGAATGAGGCGGATGTGAATTAACATGCACGATTGTCTCATTATCCACAATAAATTAGTTAGTGTACGAGTTTCATCATATCCCCGCGTCAACAATATTAAATAGATTTAAACTTTGAGAAGATATCCCAACAATACTAGCTCTATTTAAACTTTGAGAAGACATTCCCAATAATACTAACTTTAAATTAAAAAAATAAAATAAAAGAGTGACTCAAATTATGTTAATCCCTTCGTTTCTCTATTTGTGGCACTATAGGTATATGTGCTTGAGATGAAAAAAAATGAGTGGATGAAATTGAATGTAGAAAGTAAAAGTAGAATGAATGGATGAAATTGAAGGAATCTTGCCAAAAATGAAAAAACGTGACATTAAAGAAATCTAATAAGATAAGTGTGCCAAAAATAGAGAAACTGAGGAATTATAACATTTTACCCGTTTACACAAATTGTAAAAGACATTGGAAGTTGTAAAGGACACAATTAAATACATAAAATATCATATTAATTTGCTTGTACAACGGAGAAAATCTCATGAAAGACGGCATTTCCATAACCTTATGAACAGTCCACAATGTCTTACCTTAAATATTATAATTTTAAATAAAATTTATATATTGTATTTTAAAAGTCAAAACAAGTAATACTATGTATTTAATGTGAAAATATAAGAATATACCCCCTCCTTCCCACTTCATATTGCTTAATTTGACTTTTGGAGTCAACTACATCAATGTTTAAATATTAGTATCTTTATTTATATGTGTAAAAAAATTCTGAAAAAATAATAACCTAAAAATACATGTTACGATGAATCCAACATATAACATGATAATAGTTTTATATATACAATAATAGAATTTAAGGGTTGAAGTTGGCTAAGTTTGACTTGGAAAAGTCAAATTAAGCAATATGAAGTGGGACGGAGGGAGTATAATATAAAAAAATATTTTCTAAATTTCTAAATTTAGTACGGTATGTAATTTAACAAATGCAGCGTATAAGTTAAAAAATAAAGGACATGTCCATAAATTTATTAACAAGGCGCTTGTCATGATACCCACTCTATACAATATTATTCAAATACATATTTGATTACAATAATATACTCCCTCCGTCCCGGAGAAAATGACACACTTTCTATTTTCGTCCGTCCCAAAGAAAATGGCACAATTCA
>JAULKM010000008.1:5475865-5497625 GCA_032355605.1 Rubia tinctorum
CTCTGTTAGAGATGACCGAGGCTGAGGCGGAGAAAGCTTCTTCTCTGTGGGGGATTTCTGCCTTGGTCGAAGGATCATACCTTCCGATGTGTGAGCGTCCACGGCAGCGTCAGGCCTAATGACAGAAGACTGCGGCGATGGCTGTTTCCGCCGTTTTCTTGCCGGAACTTCCGCCGGATGTAGATTTCTTTTCAGAGATTGCGTGACGGCGGATTGATCCATCTTTGAGGAAATTGGAGGAGTTTGTTTCTAGGGTTTGCGATTGGGGATTTTGATTATGATGAAGAGGGTTTGCGAAATTGAGAGAACAGGGAAATTTAAATTTTGCGGAGGGGGAGATATGGGGGTAGTACTCATAGGGCACAGTTTTCTTTTTACTCTTTAGTCCCTCATCTTATCTAGGCACTCGACTGGTACACTTTCTGGAATATTACATTTAGTCCTCCATCTTATCTCAATTTTTACTTTTTTCCCCTGCATTTTGAAATCGCACTTTTGTACCGTTACTCATCGTTATAAGCTTATCACATGGTGCAATACCTTCACTCATCTATCATCCACGGTTTAGGAAATTATTTTAAACAGTTTATTTTATCCAATGTGAATGATTTGTTTGACTTGCATTTTAAGATAATTCAAGTTTGGTGTTGGTAGCAGAAACTTTGAATGAATTTTATTACTCCCTCTGTCACAATTCAATGTGCACATTTTTTTGTCAACTTTCTCAAGACACATTTGACCATAAATTTTAACCAGTATATAGATATAAATATCATCATGTGAGATATCATTGGATTTCATGCATGATGTATTCCCTGGACAGAGGGATATCACGTGGAGTAGATTTAGTTGCTTTGTAGCTAGCTAATGGACGATTTCCCATCGAACTCGAATTACATTTTTTACCCAATTAGCAAGGTGCTCGTGTAGTACTTGATTCCCTTACACCCTAGACTAGAGTACTTTCTTCGTACCATGCTAAATTGCATAAATTTTTTTACGGTTATAAAGATACATGTTTGACCGTCAACATATTTAACTACGTGTAATATCGACAAACAGGAAGATACTTTTTAAAAACTACTCGTTTAGAAGAATCCAACAACATTACATACTATAATATTATTGTTTAAATGCCTATTTAAATATGTAGTCCAAGTTTGACAGTAAATAGTGTCAAATAGTAGGTAAATGGTAGGTTGAAATAAAAATAATTGACAAAATAAGAATTAAAAATGGTGGACCGGAGAAACGGGGACACTGTCACGCAAGGACACATTTGATCCAAAAATCTCGTCGGACACTCTCTCATCCAGAACACACAGATCGTGATAAGATGATAAGACACGTGGCGAAAACCCAAAGAAAAAAACTCACCATTCAAATTTCCACACAAAATTCCATGTCTTCCTTCCTTCCTCCAATCCTTCTCCAAAACAACCAAACAAAATGGCCTCCCCAACTTTAATCACTCCCACCTCTTCCTCCACGCCGAAGCCGGCATCGCCATTCAGATCAAAACTCAACAACGTTGGTGTCAAGTCCAATGTCGACGTCAAGTCCAGCGTTGCAGCCGCACCCCTTCCACGCCGCGGTTTTCTATCGGCCGGGATGATGCTCCTCCCGGCCGGACTCCTCGCAATGAGCCCCGCGGCATCTGCTGCCGAGGAAGAGGAGTACGTGAAAGAGACGTCGGTGGTGATCAGCATGGTGAGGAGCACGATCAACATGGACAGAAACGATCCGGCCGTTGCAACCGCGGTGGCGGAGCTGAGAGACACGTCCAACTTCTGGGTGGCGAAGTACAGAAAAGAGAAGTCCCTTCTGGGCAGGCCTTCGTTCCGCGACATCTACTCCGCCCTCAACGCGGTTTCCGGGCACTACATTAGTTTCGGCCCCACTGCGCCCATCCCGGCGAAGAGGAAGCAGAGGATCTTAGAGGAAGTTGACACCGCGGAGAAGGCATTACTCAGAGGGAGATGAATTTTGTAACTTTTTGTAATTTTGGAATACTGCATGATGATAGACTAGTTTCCTATTACCTCCTACGAGAAAACATTGCATTATTTTCAAGTATGAAGTTCTATCACTGAATTTTTATCATTCTTTTCATCCAAATGTATGAAGTTGCCAAATTAAGCAAAGAATAGGCATCTATCTACCTACCATTACTTAGACCAAGCACAGGACAGCAAAACCTGAAATTCAGGAAGGAATGAATGACTTGGCTGATATCACTATTCGCTAGACTATCTGCTCCGGCACTCTACCATCGTGAACAATGGTAGTAAAAGCCGACGGGCCTTGCTACCCGTGCAGATGAGTGGCGACTCATTCATGTCCCCGGAGGCAGATCATACTTAACCTGTCCAAGATAGAGACCATATGCCGGGGCCATAGGACTTGCTGCTGTTACTGTCTTTGCATCTAAGATGCGTTTCACTGAAATGGCACACACAAATGATTTTAGACTCAAAAGCATGAGCAAATACATAGATGCATGTGCATGTTATATAATACCATCAAGGACGGTCAAATCTCCTGTGCCGACTGATTTCAGAACTCCAACAATCAACCTAACCTGTTCACAAGCTTTAACCTTAAGAATAGATGGATGGAGATCCCAGACTGTAGATAGATAATAAAGAAGATAGTAACCTGGTGGTACAGGAATGAACGTGCCCGTGCAGTTATTACAATGCAACGGTGCTGTTTTCTCGAGCCAAACAGCGGAGTACGCTCTGCTTTAAAGTTTCCTTGACAGGTTTGAGCTGAAGGGTGTGAAACCTCAGATTCCAGATTGAGGCAGCTTGGGGATGATTCTTCTGTACAGTAATTGCTCTGTTCTCGTTCCTCAACAGAAGGAAAATGCAGAGGTGAAGCTACCTCAGTAACAGTCAATTCTTCCAAATTTCTGATCGGCGAGTTTGCCTTACAACCATTAAAAGCAGTAGATCAGACATGCAACCGTAAGGCCACTTTTTCTTACCCAGTACTACAGATATATGGTTTCATGCTCAACTGTATTCTGAGAATTAGATAAGCTGAACCTCATAGATGAAGGGCAAATGGTTAAGAATATAAAGTATAAACCTGACATCCAGCTGCCCTGAAAGAACTAAAATCATGACGTCCAACAAGAACTAGGCATGCCTTCTGCAAGAAAATCAGACTAAAGAAAAGTTAGAAACCAATGGATTAGTCAAAATTATAAGTGGAGCATTGAGTCAAAATTAAAAGTGGAGCATTGAGTAAACCTGCATAGATAAGACGTCTAGTTCTTCAGCTACATGCAAAGCTCGGTCTCTCTCAAATGTTGTCAACGGATCTGGACCAGAAAATAATCGATAGAAGTACCTAAAGAATTCAGAGAGAACCATTCATGCTTTCAGAATCAATCTGTAATTATGACTAGAGTAAACGTGTTTGATCAAAACTGAAAAATAACCGACTGAATAGTGGATACCTATGACGCCCACTCAAAAAATTCTATTCAAGTCATACTTTCAGAATACAATCCAGTCTTTAAAATCTGGCTACCAAACCCCCACATTTATCAACGTGCAAGTATACAGAGTTGCTATTTGATAGTGTGAGGTACAGAAAATACGCATAATTAGCCACAAATAATTTGATCCTAAAATGGAGATAGGCGACACCTACGTGCGCTCTTGAGCTTTGTATCTAGAATGAAAATCTGATGGTATACAGCGAACATCAATGACCATGATATCACCCTCATTTTTCTGCAGCACAAAACGGTAGCAGAATGCAAAATGAGTTATCATTCCCTAAATTGAACCTAGGGAAATCATGAGGGGTGTTAAAGTAAATACATCACAGGAAATTAAGTTCAATGTCATCTAGAATCATACTTCTTAGGCAATTGGAAATATTTCCATCTTTTTTTAAACTGAATGTATGCAATTACCTAACTATTTGAATATACTCACAGCCACGATTCTCTTACATTATCCGTATTATGAAATTTGACAAATGTTTTAGGCATCACAAAGGGTTTGGCAACAGTTTTTATCAGTATTGAACGAACGACGGACTATAATTTGAAAAGTTTGTCAAAAACAAGGCTCCTAAATCAAATACATTCTGACCTGCAAGAAGTGGTTCACAGCCCTTTTAACCACTGCAGGTTCATGAGGAGCCAACTACATTATAAAGAGCAAATTCAGTGACTAAAAACCCTACAAACACCAAGAAAATTCAAGAATACATAGCAACAACGAACTCCTTTTGCTTTACCGTTTCACCAGGTTTTCTTTTGCTTATCCTTTCAACATCCACATGGCAAACATTCGACAGTGCATGAACTCCTGCATCCTACACATTATTCAACAGTCTAAGAGACTTCAGACTTGCTGTAAACATGACATAGTTAGTGCTCACAGAGAAAAAGTCCTAAGATTAAAACTCCATTAATATATAAACAAAAATATTATAGCATCACATCTTACTCCCTCCATCCCCAACTACGCTGCACACTTCGGCTTTATGAATATTTTTGTTACTAGATGTTGTATTTTATAAATGATCACATATTATAGTAATTTTACATAATACCAATTGAATTTTACCTAAAAGTCGAACAGATTTGACTAAATATTCAGTAAAATTGCAGTTTTGGACTTGGTGCGAAAGAAGTAACTTTAATAACTACAAATCTTTATAGTTAAATCTATAAACTCAGCTTACAGTTCGGCTAGAGCAGAAGATTGAAACAGGCTTTCCAATGAATTTACGAAACGCGTCCTGAAATGTAGCGAAATTCAAAATTTATCAGTTGTTCAAAAACGGTGGAAATGAAAATTGGATTGTAGAAATGTAATTCTCCGTACTTCCAGGACGCCGACGACGGTTCGAGACTTCGGTTGCTGTTGAGCTCCGGCGAAGCGAGTTCCGATGTACTCTATCGCGATTAAGTAGCGCTGAATTCTAGGATTCATTTCAGGCGCACTAGGGTTATCTTCTTCTTCTTCCTGGTCCAGTTTGAGGATTTTTGGGGGGCGCTCGGAGGAAATGCCCTCCGGCCGTTGATCTCCGGAGAACGGCGGCTGCGGTGTTCGATCGCCGATCATCTGCTCCGCAAGGACAATGGGGTTTAAGAGGCGAGGGTTTTACTTTCAGGTTTAGACATTAGCAAGGCCACTTGAAGGCGTAGTATTTTAACGGCCAACTTTATCACGCCTACAAGTTGACTGAGATTTGCACAGGGTCATCAAATTTAGTTTACTTTACTTCAATAAAATTCAGAGTAAAGTGATAAAATAATTTTGCTGAAAGTGTTTTTTCGCTGAAAGTGTAACTCTACAATTTCAGAAAGTGCCAAAATAATGTTGACTCCGCTGACTTTTTAGTTAATATTTTTTTTGCAAGAATATTGTGAACATACGATTTTACCCTTAATTTTAAAAAAAAGGAAAAAAGAGGAAGAAATCGTTATCAGAAAGATGGAAGAAATTGGGGGAGATGGAAGAGGGTGATTTGAGCAGGGAGAGGAAGAAATCGGGTAGCTGCTTGTTCCGGCGGGCATGGATTTGGGTCCTCTCCTCCCGACGTTTCTTTTTTTGGGTTCAGTGCATCTACAAGAAATTGCTCTTCCACAATAATTGTTCTTTGTGTTGGTCCCCCTCCTCGCACAGATGTGTGCCTCTGTCTCATCCAGTTTTGAAAATCTTTCTCAGAAAAATGATGGACTAACGTAAGATAATCATAAGCTATTGACTTCGGTAATTTTTTCCCGTTATATCCTGGCTGGGTCGACGGAATTCCTTTTCTTCCCTGGCAGTATGCTAGCAGAGACTCCCGACACTTCTTTTTCTGGATCTGGGTCGAAGATATGGCAGGGTTGGTGCCGTGATTATTCACTGTGGCCGCCCTGGCTGCGGTGGCGTCGTCCTCAAGTTCGACGCAACATTTATGGATCTGGGTCATCGTGACCTGGGTCCAAGTCTCTGCTAGGATACTGGTGGGGAAGATGAAGGATTTCCAACGAGCGTTGTGGTGGATGTCGGGGAAGGAGGAGACGGTGGGGGGAGGCGGGGAAGAACAAGGAAGCACCGGCGGCGGCTGCGCACGGTAGTGGAGGCGACAGAGCTTTAAATTAGGGTTAGATAGGTTTTGAAGAAGAAAGACCGACTCCTATTTACTTCTTTTTACATTCATCCTCCAAAATTCTTCTGTTTATATTTGGAAAACTAAATTTTCGACTTTTCATTACATCCCTGTAAACGCCCTTCTTATTCCTTTCTAACCAAATGTTGTATAAGCGCCGACTAACAGTACCAACTTCAGCTTTTTCTTCCTCCCAGTCATCATAAAACTGATGCCTTGTGCCCTTGCAATCCGGACGGAGAAATGGAGGGGTTTCTGGAGCAGAAGCGGCGATGTTTCTTCAAATTAGCCGACATAAAGAAGGTCAGTCAAATGATATCATTTAAACAATTGTGAAAATGATAGAAATGTCTTCAGTTGAGCAAACAACAGTTATAGTAGTGTGCTCGGTAATTAGAGGAACACAGACAGAGAATATGAGAGGTAGGTTTTTGGAGCAGAAGCAATGTCGTTGTGGAAAATTATAGGAGATGAAGGAAGTCGGTCAAAATACCAAGAAAAAAAGGAAGTCGGTCAAACGATATCATTTAAATTACTGTGGAGAAAGTGACAAAGATTATTTCCAAATGACAACAAAAGCAAAGGATATTTCGCCGTATTGTGCTTAGATTGCAGTAATTTCAAAATGAAAGTCAAAATTATTAATTATTATCATTGGACTAGCAAATTCTTGTTTTTTTACTAATTTATCGCTAGACGAAGTCTTTTTACAATTGATATGAATAATAGGATGATATGATGTTCATTTTCTGAGAAAAGTGCATACATAACCCTACATAATTAACATAAGTGCAAATATAACCTTTTAATAATTAAAAATGCAAATATAATCATATATAGTTATTGTATGTGCAAAATTACCCTTTTCGGCAGATTTAGGCCGGAATTGAGTAAAAAGTCAATTTTACTCCTCTTAGAAAAAACCAAAAAATGAATATACTATTTTGACCCCAAAACCCTCTAACCCTAATTGCTTCTTTTTATTTGATCATTAGCCGTCGTTCTCCTTCAGACCATGTGATTACAAACCCTTGGATCGATCCTCCTTTGTCTTCTCCTCCTGGGGATTCAGCCTCTCCTGGTTGCTCACGACCTCCGTCAATAGGTATCAGTAATTCACTCGAGCTTCAGAAGTCGAAGCTTGCACTTAGTTAGTAACGTGATGACGAGTATAGCCCCCCCTCCCCCCGACCTCGAGACCCTTATGTTTCAGCCGACTCGAATTTTTTCTCCTTCTTGTCTTTCTCATCGTATTTTGGTCACCAGGGCTGATGGGAGGAAGGGCAAAGCGGGGCGGCGAGTCTGGGCGGCTGATGGATGGCGGGAGAGAAGAATGGCTGATGGGAGGCGGGGCAAAGCGAAGCGGCAGGTCTAGACGGCTGATAGGTGGCGGTGGCGGGGCGGGGCTGAGATGTTGGGAGGCGAAGTAAATCAGAGTGGTGGGTCTGGGCGACTGATGGGTGGCGGGGGCGGGGCAGGGCTGTTCGGAGGCGGGGCAAAGCGGAGCGACGGAGCTGATGGGCGGAGGGGATGGGCGGCTATCGGCTTATGGGTGGGGGCTGATGGGAGGCAGGGCTGATAGGTGGCTGGTCGGGCAGCGGCGGGAGTGAGACGGGGGAAGCAAAACTCTAGCGGTGGGGGAAGGCTGACGGTGGGAGGTGGTGATGTGGTGGCTGGTGGTGGCGGAAACTCTAGCGGTGGAGGAGGTGACAGCAAAGGTGGAGCAGCGGCGACGACTGAGATGGTGGCAGCAGCGCCGGCGGAGGTGCGACGACGAAGGTGGTGGAGCAGTGGCGGTGGTTGCAGAACAGAGGCGGGGCAAAGGGCATTTTTATCTTTCAAGTTTTTGGTCATTTCAAGTCGGTCAATGGCCGGAAATGGTCAGTCAATGCTGAAATATAGTCTTTAGGGTTGTTTTTGCACTAAAAATTATCTCAGCGTTACATGTGCACTTACTGAAATATTTAGGGTTATATTTGTATATATTATTTTTATTTATGATATTGAGGTGCCTATAATTATGAAATTATTTTTGAAATGAATCTCAACATATAAATAACTATAATCCAACCTTAAAAATCATAAGAATAAGATTTTTTTTAAAGATCGGTCGAACCATTAATCGGTCTCCTATTAGACCGTCTCCTAGTAAAATTGAAAGCGTGTTCTAAATTATTTTATTTTTTAAAAGTTGTCCATCAAGTTTTCTAATGTGAAAATCAAACCATAATCATTGCGGATAATTCAAATTTTGAATATATTAATTACTCAAACCGCGTCTATGCGTGGATTAACATGAGGAAATCAAAATAGTATATTTGTTTCCTTTTCTTAAGATCAAGTTCACAAATCATGCATTCCATGAGTCAATTAAATATCAATCAAATTAATATTTTTATTCCTTTCTTACACCTAGTTTCCGATCATCAATCAATTAACGGATACTCTCCACAATTTATGGAAACTAATGGAGTTCAATTTTCCTTCAGAAAAAGGGCATTCTCTCCTATATATTCTATAAAAAAAAAGAGTTTTAGCAGAAACAAAAAAGGCCAAATTGTCTTCTTCCTCTCTATTAAGGCAAGCGTACGTGGTTGAAGATTCAAAGGTAATGTTTTCTTAGAACGATCTTCTTACTTTTGTTGTGTTTTCAACCTTTAACTTTCTTACCATAGTTCTGCTAAATTTCTATATGTTCTTTATCTGTTTATAAGTTAGCATTATTTAAGCTTCTTTTTAATGCATGGATAGTGGACTAATCACTTCTAAATAGAGTTCTTGAATGCAATTTCTTTGCACACATACCTTACAATGTGTCATATCTTGATGTATTATTGTAATATACTCCCTCTGTTTCTCTATAAGTGACACCATGTACTTGGATTTAGCAGAAGAAAATGATTGGATGAAATTGAACGTAGAATGTAAAAACTGGAATGAGTGGATGAAATTGAAGGAATCTTACCAAAAATGATAAGTGTGCCAATATAAAAGAAACAACGTGAGAAACTGGAGGAGAGGGTGATTCACGCTTATTGATAATGTACAAAGGGATTTAATGATCATGTCTCCTGCTTCCTTGACCGACAAGTCTTAGGTGGCTTGCAATGCTATTATTTATCGCTTCGTTTTTGTTCATCTTTTCTTATTTTTGGTCGATTATTTGTCCTTGAATTTAGTGATAGCATCCATCATGGGACGTAAAAGAATGAAGATGGAGCCAGTGGGCAAAGAGAAATTGAACTCGACATACAAGAATAAAAAAGCAGGGCTAGTGAAAAAGATAAGAGAGCTCACCATTCTGTGTGACATCAAAGCATGCATGATCATCCTCCCCCCACAGCTACAAACTTCGTCCCGGCCGCCACCCGTGGTATGGCCGGAGGAGAGCCCCGACCAAGTCGCCGACCTCATCAACCTCTACCGGGCCACCACCAATGGCGGGGGCTCCGGCTTCTCCCTCACCGACTTCTACCATAACCGGATCAAGAAGAAACAGGAAGAACTCGACAAGGCGAGGAGGAGGAGGAGGGAGGTGGTGTACCCCACTTCAACCGATGCAATGAGCCATCTTTCAGAATCTGAACTGAGAGGCATTGCGAACAAAATGGACATCAAGGTTGCGAATGTTCGATGCATGATTGAATCTATGAAGGCTTACTCTTCAAATGCTATGGTACAGCAGAATCAGTACTACCAGCAACAACACAATCATGACCTTCAGCCCCGAAGCCAGACTTTTTCGTTCATGGAGCAGTTGATGGGAAAGAATGAGGATGGAAGCGGGATTTTGTCGAATCAGTATGCATCGTTCAAGAACGAGTTCGTGCACGCGCCGCCACCACCGCCACCCCTTGGCGGCGGGCCATACTACCATGTTGGTTACAATGGCCAGTATTTACAGCCACAGCCATTGCAGATGGGATTTATGCAGTTTCCTAACCATGTGGTTGAACAAAACTTGCATACTACAAGGGGGGTGGAGTTTTTTCAGTGATTTCTTTTGTTTACTTATTTCAAAATTCTTTGTAACATTTTTTTTCCAAAGTCATTCATGTTCTTTTCTTTCTTTTTTTCCATTTGAGAAGAGTTTTAGATTTACTCCTTCAAGAGTTTTTAATGTGAAAATTTAAGGTGAAAAATATCATTTTTTAAAAGAAGATAATATGACGATGCTAGAATTACCATCTTTAAGTCCAACTTTCACTTGCTAACAAAATTAGGCATCTATTGGAAGAAATAGAGTGAAAATTGCCTGTGTCGGAAAAATATACCCTCTCGAGTTGACTAACATTTACATCCTTCCATTGATTTTTTTTTCTTTTTTCTTTTTTTTAATATAAACCACCCAATAGGATGAGGGGAGTTTTTTCACTGGCACCCCAAACCACATAAAAGAAATGAAAATATTACAATCCAAATTTTCCTAAAGTATGATATATTTTTTAAAGAGAAGAGATCAAGCTAAACTGAGGCAAAAAAGTTTGCCATCAATAATGAGGCATTACAAAAGCAGCTGATTATTGTTGATTCATGCTACTGCCTTGTTTACATTATTTCATGCGATTCCATCTCTCCAAACCTCCAACCCCGTGTGAATTTGGTGATGGCCTGGTATGACAGAATTATCGATCAAAGAGAGCCGTTATAGGTGGCCTAAAAGTAGAGATCTGGAAGCGTAATGGTTTCCTTCATTCCTGATGTTTGGCCGTGATCCGAATATGTCACCATCATCCTCCGAGGATAGATTTTCAGTCTGAGACCTTTTGCACCTGCATTAGCAGAACAGAAAGAGCAGCAACTATACCGAAATGTGCTTACTAGGTAGTTGCATATAAGATGACATATGCTTCCAATATCAGAGATTAATGCACATGTCTGCATAAGAATTCACTATCTAGAATTCATCTGGTTATAGTAAAAGGCCATATAGTTGCATATCACATTTCCATCACTATCTAGCATAGTAGTGCATAATTCACTAAAATGCTATTGTATGTTAACATCACAGCCGGTTTCAGATGGTTCATAGTATCAAGTAAAGGATGACATTGTATCAGTTACAGGCATAAGCAAACCAGATTCATAAACTGCACAATAATGAGTCTAAGGGGGTGATATCTTGATATCCTAACTGTCGAGATATCCATTTGATCCATTCTGATTAATCCCCTAGTCTGTGTATCAAGCTGCTCCCCTGATAAAGGATCGTTCGATTGATTTCCTAACTTAGCGAGAGAGTTTGCAACCGTGTTAGCTTCCCTGTAAATGTGTGTTAGAGGTGTGCCCCCTAAAAGTTCACTAGTCTCATACATCTGCCAAAAAGTGTATAGGGAGCTTTGTTGGGTGATTTTGTATAGTCTAAAAGCTGCACACAGTCCGTCTCTATGCAAATATAAGTCCAAGCTGCTTTATTTAAATTATCCAGCGCAAATTCAAGACTCTTAAGTTCAGCTTCTAGGGGGAATGTCTAATTTAATATGAAATTGTAAGCCCTTATAAATTTTCCCTCTGTATCTCTAAAAATGACCCCATGTGAACTAGGCATACCTTTTACAAATGATGCATCTATGTTACACTTAATCCCACACTTCGGTTTATACCACAAACACAGAATTGGTGATTTGAAAATGTTTTTCCTGAAGTAAGGCATGAGTCCCATTTGAATCCATATATGGTCTACTGTTTTTTTTCAGACATAGGAGTTCCAACAAATATATTAATAGTAAACTCCCTTATATTATGAACAATAGCAGAAACTGAGGTTTGACTACCTTCAATTTTTTTTATTCCTTGCTTTCCAAAGAGACCAGAAGGTAGTAAGACCTAAGATTGTAATCGCTCTAGATTGAGTCTTAGAAAGTGCAGGGTTATTGATATAAAATGATAGCCTGTCCCAACATGGGTTAAAATTCCGATTTCTGATAAGCATGCAAGCATGGACTTGTTCCCACACAAGACATGAAAAATAGCAGCCATTAAATAAATGCTCTAAACTATCAGCTTAATTGCATTGCCAACATTTAGAAGGAAGATGAAAACCAAAGTTTGAAAGTATATCATCAAAAGGAAGAAAGACATTCATTGTCCTCCAAATGAATATAGAAATTTTACCTGGGATGAAAGGCTTCCAAATCTGAGATAGTGATCTTCTTCTTGTGTGTTTTCCCCTCAGCTTCATGTAAGCAGATTTAACTGAGAACTCTCCATTTGTAGTAGCTTTCCATATCAATCTGTCCTCATGCAGATTGTTGAGTTCAATTTCTTGAAAAAAATGGAGAGTATTAGTAGCCAAATGTGGCTTCAGATATGGTATTAACTGGTCTCTATTGGATATTAAATCAGCCAGAGAAATAGAGGGGAAAAGAACAGTTAAAATTGGCCAAATGTAATATAAAGAACCAGAGCCAGTACAATTCCCATTCCAAAAACTACATACACCCTTCCCTGGGATGATTTGGGAGTTTGAATTGCAAAATTCAGTCACTCCACAGATTCTTTTCCATAAAGGGAAGTTTTTAGATGAGGTAGGCAAAGACCATAAGAATCTAGTCCATATCCTATTATTTTCTTGCATCTTCCACCAAAGTTTACAGAAGAAAGCATTCACAAACTGATGTAAGGATCTTATTCGTAATCCATTCTCATCCAGTGGGAAACATAGCCTAACCCACGATCTCCATGTTCTTTTTTTAGTAACATCATTGCTGCCCCAGAAAAATAAAGAAGATTTCCTCTCAATCTGTTTAATTACATATTTAGGTGGTTTACTGGTGGAAAGAATATGGACAGGGAGATACATAATGCATGATTTAATTAGTACCAGTCTTCCAGCCTGTGTTAACCATTTGTTTTTCCAATTTTTTAATCTTTTATCAATGGTTTCCAGAAGCTCCATGTAGTGGGAAACCTTGTTTTTTCCTGAGAAAATAGGTACCCCTAAATATTTGAAAGATTCTCATCCTTTTTTCATTCCTAAGGTAGACCTAACTTGTTTATGTTGATTAGGTGAAGCCTTATTACCTAGATGGTAATAACTTTTATGGAAGTTTATTAGTTGCCCTGAAACTGCTTGATAAGTATCCAAAAACTTCCTAATAGACCAAATATTTCTAATCCCTCTTCTAAGGAAAATTGCAGTATCATCAGCATACATTAAATGGGTTATATTCTCTGCATCCTTAGCTGCAAAGAAATATTGTAATCTGCCAGCTTGAAAATATCTTTTGAGAGATCTAGAGAAATATTCAGTGATAACATTATATAAAAATGGTGACAATGGGTCTCCTTGCCTAATACCCCTTGTTGGTTTAAAGAAGCCATGAGGAGAGCCATTAAAAAGCACGAAAAAGGAGGCATCACTGATATGTGACAGAATTAACTTAACCAATGAGCCACATAAACCAAATTACAGTAAAACAGAGTTTAGAAATCCCCAAGAGACCATATCAAATTCCTTATGCATGTCTAACATTAGGATTAGATTATGATTGCTACATTTTTTTTATTTAGAAGCCTAAAATACTGTTGCATTTGGATAACATTGTCTGAGATATCCCTATTCTTAATGAAAGAAGATTGTTCCTATGAAATTATCAAATTCATTATAGGTTTTAATCTATCCATTAGTAATTTGGAGAACACCTTGTTAACAAAACTGGATAGACTAATAGGCCTGTAATCTCCAAAGATTTGTGGGCATTTCTTCTTGGGAATCAAAGTTATCCATGTTGCAGCTATAGCCTGGGGTACCATCTTTCCTGCTAGGAATTGGTTAGCAGCCGACAGAAGATCATGTTTGATGGATTCCCATGCAAACCTATAAAATTTTGCAGGGAAACCATCCGGACCAGGGGCAGAATCTTGGTTAAAATCAAAAACTACTTTTTGATTTCTTCCATATTTGAGGGTTGAAGAATCTTAATGTTAGTTTCCCCCTCTATTAGTTTAGGAATAGATTCTAAAAATGGTTTTAGAAGCTCCCTGATGTATCCTGTGTGGTTTGGGTAAGTAAATCACTGAAAAACCTAACCCCTTCTGCAGCAATTTCTGTTTGGTCAGTAGTCCAAGTGCCATCTTGTTTTTTTAATTTTAGTGATAAAATTTTTAGAATTCCTTTCCTTATTAGCCATGTGGAAGAATTTAGTATTATAATCTCCCAATTTTTGCCATTTAACCTTAGATTTTTGTTGCCAATATATAGATTCCTCTTTTATTGCTCTAAGGAAACTAGTCTTATGTATGTTTAGATTAATTAAGTTATGGTCCAAGTGAGTTATTAGAAGTCTAGTTTCTGCCTCAACAACTTTTTCCTAAGCTCTGTTGATATTAACATGAATATCACCAAAAGTGAGCCTATTCCGCTCTTTTAGTGCTCTTTTAAGCCTCTTCAGTTTAAAAGAAAAACCTTCCATACCTGGGTGAGGGCATGAAATGTTCCAGTTTTGGTGAATGGGGTCCCTAATTTTAGTCTCTCTATTTAACCACATAAGCCGAAATCTAAATGGTATAGGGAGTGAGATTTATGAGGATTGGATAGTTAACATCAAATGTGCATGATCTGATAATACCCTATTTTAAACCTGAATTGAGGAATTAGGGAACAAGTTGCTCCAGTCCGTACATCAGAGTCCTCTATCTAACCTTTTATATACTCTACCCACTTTCCTGTTGCTAATACTTATTTTAAACTCTTAAAGATGACCAGATGAATTTACAAACTTCTTATTATATGGTTATTTATTATGATTTTATGTAACACTATTAAAAATATAATGCATATCATTTAAAAATGAAATTAATACATTAAAAAAAATGTTTGGGTGAAAATCCTTAAAAGCACTTGTACATATTTTACTTAAAGTGTCACACAAAAAAGTTACAAAAGATATTTATCCCCATTCAAAATCACTAAACCCTATGTTATTATTCACGGAAGCAAAGGAATCAACAAGGCCATCAGGCTTATCATATGATCTTACAACACTTAACAATTATTTTTAACACAACCTTCAACTTATATTAAGGATAGACACACGACAATTTCTCAATTTAATTGTAAGCGTTATTGAGAACATATCTTGATTTTTATAAAATACTAATTAATTCATCGACGAATGTAAATTTTTTTTTATCTTAACCCCATTTCTTGGAATTTTCATTTGCAATGATTGATTCGGTTTTTTTAAAAGAAAAGAAAAGATAAACTGATAAAAAATATATATAAATTGAAAAATTGATTATTGGATGAACTAATTCATGTCCCAATTAATTTAAGCACCAATTTTAAAAGTTCAATTGATTGGTTAAAAAAGTTTAATGCGGTACATGATACAAAAACTTTGGCCTTCGAATGTTAACCATATTTTGTGCAGGGGAGGAAGGAGGCAGAGTAACCGAGGATGATGAAGGCGGTATCGAAAAAGAGCCTCAGCTTGATGGATAGAAGGCCACAGAGAGTACAGAAAGGTTAATTTTTATTTTAAGGGTATGGGTACAGTGGTAGTGGTGCTCATTAACTAGAAATCTGAAAATCTTTTAGGGATTGTTGATTTTGTTGATTTATATGTTTGTGGTATGGTATGATGGGTGGTGGAAGTGTTGAACGATCGGTGGTGGTCGTGACCAATGGTAGTGTTTGACGATAGGATTCAACTCGGCTGGTTTCAATTTAATTTTTTGAAACATTTTGGATATCGGTGCTGCTAAAATGACAATTCCTAAACTGCCATCCAACCAAGCGATCGATAGATGGCTCGACCATAGACAATAGTCGTTACCTCCGTCCAAAGGCCCAAACCACTGCTATTATTATCATATTCTTCCACTAATGTAATAAATTGGGAAGTTTGCGGTCGTTGAATACAAGAAGGAAAATGGGCTTCTTCTCGCGCTTTAGGCTGTGTTTAGGAATGAGGGCCAAGAAATTGATGGTGACACATATAAATACAATTTGAGTCTTTCTTCATATAAGCAAAAACAAATGTAGAACATTATTTAACTCTTGTTTTTAGACAAGAAAAATGCTGGCAAGCAACTTTTATCTTTTGAAAAAGTTCTTGAAAATTTGACAAAAAATATTTATTTATATAGGTAAACTAATTGTAAACTTCAAGGGATGAGTTTACCAACATTTTTATGTTTACCATGGCTATGTACATTAGGCACCCACTACAAGACATCACCTATTACCTCGGGTCTACAGGGCTTTTTACCTCAATTTTCAGCCCTCTTAAAATCGAGGTAAATGTGGGTGTAGTAAAAAAATACACTTTTTACCTCGTTTCAAAACCAAGGTAAAAATTATTTTTTACCTCTGCTGTTCATGATGAGAACCAAGGTGAATACTCATCATCCGATGATCTTGTCAACAATAGAGCAACGTCGATCAGAATTCTGAGCCTGCCGACTACCCCATCTTCGTGAGATGTCTTGGTGATCGATATGGACTAGAAAATTTTTGATATCACTCTTTACCGTAAGCGAAATCGCATGAATTTTTTATTGACATCGCTCAATATGGATTTTTTACTGTGGATTTGAACTGCGGTTAATTTTATTTTTTTACACCAGTTTCTTTTCTGAAAAACTGGAGTAATTGATAATTTGACGAATTCTTGATCGAGTAGTGAGACGTCGCCTTTAACAAATACATTGTCGACGTGCTAGAGATGGTGTGACGTTGTACTATCCGATATCGAGGTTGACAAAATTGGTTATTTGAAGATGTGGCATATCAATATACACAACATTGTTTTAACTGACCCATGTCACAATTATAGGTTCGACTAGGGTTAATTTTCCGCTCCATCCGTTCATGTCTGCGATGTCGCTTATTACGTCGTAGTTCATGGAGTGACGTCATCTTGAAATGTGCAGCCGAAGTGGCTCTATTTGGTATCCCGTCGGTAACCCTTGCAAACTCTGAGCAATGTTGCATATTTGTTATCGTATTAGCCGACTTGTAATATATACTGCACGACGTCGGTCGAAGTTTAAAATATATCAATTCATATTTAAAAGAGGACCGAACATTGAACACCCTTTCATATTGCTTGTTACTACATCAATCATGGAAACTACACCATCCATACACAAATTAGGTTACCAAAATTCTCAAAAAATGAACTTTACCATTGATACTCCATAGCTAGCTAGAGATCTATATCAAGGCGTCAAAACATACCTTGGAAAGTATCAATGAGAAATTTAGAGAATGATGATTTAACAAAAAAATCAACCTAATAGTAGATGGGTTAAGTAAAGGCTTCAAATTCTTTACCATCATAAACGCGCCCAACTTTTGCGTACATCCTCCAAAAGATTGATGGGTTATGTTTGTCCTAGGAAAATACTACAGCAACGAGTAACCTCATAATTGATAAATAGGTTGTGCATAAATGGGATATTATTGATTAGATTCAATAGGTGAGAATAATAGATATCTTTTGTAGATCAAATTGATTCTCCCTCACAAGCAAGACCAAGTCCTTCATAAAGTGCATGCAATAGTAACCGCTTTCCCATGCGCCCACTTGTTTTTTATGCTATTCGAATGGACAAATTGTTCACAAGCACATAGTTAAGTACCTTATAGAAAATCCTTAATTCACAATACAATTTTTAAGTTAATGGTAACCTTGAGGGACTTCCACGTGCATACTTTGTGCTTGTTAATCATGTGATCTGTCATCACCTTAGTAATTACAAATAAAATAGTTTCCAGGGGCGTTTAAAGTAATGGATTGTACCAGAACACCATGTTTGATGGAAGAACGATGATGGCCACCATCCAATGTTTGCTAAAAAAATTAAATCGTCATTAACTCAATACAATCCCATAATCTTTAATAGAAACCAAACAAGACTAATGCAGTTGGTAGAGTTGACTCACCGCTCGTAATAAGGTGCGATGTGTATGGAGTTGTCCTTTTGCATCAACTGCGAGCTCAAATAGACCACACGTTTCTCCATTGCAACATGGTCATGTTGGATCTTTAATGGGCAAAGAACCACTATCCAACCTTTGAATTTTGAAACGGATTGTACATGCAAGAGCCTATTAACATGGTTAGTCTTGTACATGGTTAGAGCCTATAAATATGCAGGAGCTACACACATTATTAATATCGATGATTCAAGTTAGGGTAATGCATTAATAATTACAAGAAATGTAGTTGCATCACGGGAGATGGCACATTATTGAAATTGAACAAGTCATCCAAATCCTCCTTCCGGATAATAGGATTTACCCTGTACCAAAAAATACTCACTTCTTCCATGGGAATTTTGTACAAACATGAGGGAGGGTGTGCTGTCAAAATTGTGTAGAAGTTCTTCAGGGAACCATCCTTCGAGGGGTTGTGTGGTGGTGGCTTCATTATAGAAACACGAGTCTTTGTTGGTTTAGGATCCCCACATAGATTAGGTAGTTTTACCGGGCTACTAATCCTTGTATCGATCTACATTAAAAAAAGCTTAAAATTTATGTAAAAACATTTGTCTCAACTCACGAGTAATAGTATATCAATTATCATGTTATACCTTATTTGTAGGATTGTTCTCCAAAATATACACCAAACAAAGGAGCCATTCCACAAACATTCCCAATGCCTCGTCCACCATCCTTGCTTCGATTTCTGGGACTGGAAGAACCACGCCATCTACGAGGGCCTTTGTGACATTGACCACCATGTTATCATTTGCGATGGCCTTAGGATGATACACTTGTATAGATGTGTAAACTTTACCTTCCGCCATAATGTGGCTTTCTCCATCAACACGTTCAACAAGTAGTATGCACAAGTAGTTATCCCACACAAGAAGAATTGTTGATTTAAAACATTGAATGAAATATGTTGCCATAGAAATATTGTATATATTTACTCATACCTCCAAGCTATGTTGGGTGGCGTCAACTAACTTCGTTTTTAGTCGATCAAAGGTAAGGGGTGTTAAAGAAGTTGGAGACAGGGATACGTTCCCACTATCACACTCTGGGTGGTCATGTGTTGAGGTTGTTAGAGAAGCACCATGAGGGGGAGTTGACGGTGTTGGTTTAGAACTTGTAATGATTCTCTGCAAGTCAAGTGGCATTTTCGTCCCATGATTGTTACGAGACATAAGCCACTAGTTGGCTTAATGTGGATTTCAAAGCATTAGTCTCTTTTTGTTTACTACTTGATGCAATATCAGCCTTCGGTGGTCGAGGTTTCACAAAGATGTCCCTATGTGTACCCAGCATGCCGATACCATGTACCCGACTCAGATGTTCTTTCTTGTTTAGTGCAATCCCCAGTATGTCCTTCTTTCCATCCCCTGTGAACTCACCAGACTCCTTCTTTAATTTTAAGTCCTCCTATAAAATTACCAATAATCAATCTCATTTGCGCAAAGTTTATCTTGAACATGCATTCTTATCACATGAACTAAATCAAATACAAAAATCACGATTTTTTGTCAACCAACTCCACATCTTTGGTGTGGAACTTACCCTCCTTTTCCCCACACCCACTATATCCCTTTTACCAATTTTCAAATCGGGGAACCTCATCGGGCGCGAGATATTCCGTAGTGCCCTCGATTTGTCTTTCATCATTCCAAGCTCCAATTTGTCATAGACTCTTGCCTCGAACATTTCCTTCTTAATTGTTCTTAAAGCTAGTGCAAAACCTTCACGAATCATTGTATGGCACATCCTGTTTCCTCTAGCAAGCTCACTTATTCTAGCTCTTAAACCATGTAAAATGATTAGACCAAATGTTTCAGAATAAAAATCAACAATGTGAATTGACTTGGAAAGACAATTCCCCTGTATTTGACCGACATCGCAATTTAGTCGGTAATGATGTTGTCCTGGTCAACTGGTCAATATGCAAAGTCGCAGACATTTTTGGACAAAATCAGTGCTTAAACTTAGTTTGTCTTCGACGTCGCACACTGATTGATAGCACCAATATATAGCTCGATCACTACAGTGCGACGTCGTATGTTCACCTAGTGTTACTCATTTTTATGGATAGGATGGACCTTTACGATTCTTAATTACTAACAAGCATACATAATATACACATTCTACGATACCAATGAAACTATGTTCATCCATAAGCATGTTTATCCTATAATAAAATGCATGCATATAATTGAAAACATGTGCCCATTGTGTTCATATTTTTAAGCATGTTAATATAAATTCCTTACTGATTGTTCATCTTCTTGTTTTCTTGCTACGAAATCCTTTCAACTAGATTCACTTATGAGGGGATGCTTAATTCTAGGGTTGCAATTCTTCTTCCTTCCGCACACGTAATTCCTTGCCAATTTCTTTTTGAAATATCTCCATCTTTCATCAAAGAGCCGTATAGTTTTCTTTTCAAACTTTCCATATCATCACATTCAATCTCGAAGGCATATTTGATGAGACGTCAAATGCATGTATTTTCCGAAGCATTTAACATCTCTTTTGTTATCTTTTTGTTGGAATATTGCTAGATTTAGGTAGGATTACATTATAAGGGCTTTGGATAACTGTTTTTAGGTTTCCTATCTAAATCCTTCTTTTGTAACGTATTTTGAGTCTAATGGATATTTAGTCCTTATGAGTATCTAGATTCCTTTTTGTGAGCTAAATTTGTAGATTATTCATAAGCACTTCAGAGTATTTTAGTGAATGCCATTTGCAAGAATGGTAGAATATTGAAGGCCACGAGTCAAAACATGATAGAAGATAAAAGGGTCGAAGAAGGAATACAAAGAAGCGGATGAATTGTAGTCCGGAAGTTTGAACCGATTTTTGGGAATGATCCGAGAAGAACCAGCATTTGAGGATGGTACCATTGGATTTATCTTCTTGATAACTATAAAATCGACTACAAGAACTTCCAAAATGGATCAGTGGTTCACTCGTAGCGATGGAAACAAGAAGAGGGCAGAAGCACCTCACGGGCCGCAGACCTGTCATGCGGCCCGCAGCCCATTTTAAACAAATATTGAAGATTTCCAGTGCTTCCTCTGCGGGCCGCAGACCTGCCTTGTGGCTCGTAGCCAAGTCAACAGGTGGTCAGAAAGTGCATTGCGGGCCGCAGATATGTCCTGCGGCCCGCAGAGACGGGTTGGCCTGCTTCTTTTAAAGATTTTTCAGCCTCTTCTTTCTCCCCCAATTTTCATCTTATCAAAAATTATCTCTACCAAAACCCTAGTTCATTTATCTTTTCATTTTTTCTTCAATGTTTACCATGGATTTTTGTACTTTTGTTTTGGGTTTAGCTAATCTAGGCTAAATACACTATTGGGAGCAATTGGTAAGCCTTTTTAGTATGAATTTGTGAGATTTGATTTATCCTATGTTGTGCTTTGATTATCAAGTATATTTTGTGCTTTCTTATGTAGTTAATGCATGATTTAGACTAGGATGATCAATTAGTTGATGATTGTGAGTTAATTATTTGCTAGGTTTTTGGTCAAACTCGGGATACTTTGACTTTGTATCGATGTTATTATCGTTAATTGATGTTAGGTTATAATTGGGTGTGACAATTAATTATGATTATTGATTAATGAAATTTCTTAGATTTGAGATGAATTTTAATGGGTTTGACTAATTATCAATGTGGCTCACTAATAACGATTAGCA
>JAULKM010000008.1:5499404-5516017 GCA_032355605.1 Rubia tinctorum
AAGCAATGGCTGAGTGAGATTGACAGATATGCTAATGAAAGTGTCTGCAAGCTTCTGGTTGGCAACAAATGTGATCTTGTGGATAACAAGGTGGTTGATACTCAGACAGCCAAGGTATGTTTCAACACAGCATACTGGATTCAGATTTGCTTTGTTAAGTTGCTCGATGGGTCATTTCTGCAGTTTCCTATGCTTAGGTATCTTTTCTTGCTATATTCTCTAACCTTGGGGTGAATATCAGGCATTTGCAGACGAGCTCGGGATCCCTTTCCTTGAGACCAGTGCAAAAGACTCAATCAACGTGGAGCAGGCTTTCTTAACTATGGCTGGGGAGATCAAGAAAAAGTAAAACTACTGCCCAGCAAACTTATCTGATCCTATTAGAGTCTTTATAAAGTTCATTACATTGATATTCATGGGTTTTTCACACTCCTCCTAAATTGTTTTCTTATTTCGAGCAACTTTGCAGGATGGGTAACCAGCCTTCTGGCAGCAAGGCAACAGGAACTGTTCCACTTAAGGGGCAGGCAATTGAGCAGAAAGGCAACTGCTGTAGTTAACCGGAATGAATTCTAGAAGAACAGTTCTTGCTTATTTTCTAGGTTTGGTGTTTATCTTAACCTCGAACATCAAGGTCTGTAAACTGCCCTGGTTCTGTGAAATATGCTTTCTGTGTATTGAGGAGACATTTAAACCAGTTTTTTTTTATCCTTTTGTTTTATTGGTGAATATAGAAGATCACAAACTAGACATTTAGGGCTTTTTTTTAATACTTGGGTTTTTGGTTCGTTGGTCCGATTTTCACAATTCATCCCAATAGCCCTAAAAATTATTCAATATAGTCACGTGACTTAGAAACTTATGCTGAAATAAAACGTACACGAGGTGAAATTTATTTGAAAATACATTTCTTAAACCAAAATATAGGGCTGATTCAATTATTTAAAGAGCTCTAATTTTGTAGTATAAATTAGAGAGTGATATTAAATAATATAAAACTTATAAAATATTTCTATTTTTGAACCTTCTGAGTTCAACGAGTTGGCTTGGATTTGAAGGTAACAAACTCAACAAACCAATTTTGCTCGTGCTCAAGAATTGAACCCAAACTGATCACAAACAGCCAAGGTCGATCTCGAATCTTCAGGACTCGAACGATGTCACGCACGAATACGGACATACAGTATTGATTTTCCTTTTTTTGAACTCGAGCAGTTTTGTGCTCCTCAACTCAATTCGTTTACACCCTAGTCGAATGGCATGTAGATTTTCCAGCCTATTCTTTCGAATACACTGATACGTCAAATCCCTTTCTAGTTAGTTTGCAAGAACCAAACAATCTCTATGATAATTCTCTCATTCATTGACAACAGAAGCTTAATCTTTTGATGTCTTGCATCAAAACTAGACCGATGAATCAACCCAAAAACAAAAGGAATAAGTTTTAGAACCAATATACGTTGAAACTACTATATCAGGATGAACAGCAAGCCTTCTTGGAGTTAATGTCCTGTGCAGCCACCTCTAAAGCCTGCCCTTCTTTGATGTTTGCAGGCGGCGGGTCACCCGAAGACAGCGACTTCTTGCTAATTACGCGATATATATCTCCAAGAATCGACTGGAACGCTTTCTCCACGTTAGTTGCTTCCAAAGCGGATGTTTCAATGAACGACAGACCCTCCCTCTCAGCATAGCTCTGAGCATCCTCGGTTGCAACTGCCCTAAGATGCTTCAGGTCGGTTTTGTTTCCAATGAGCATGATCATGATGTTTGAATCCGCATGGTCCCTCAGCTCCTTGAGCCACCGGCTGACGTTATCAAACGTGGTTGGTTTTGTGACATCGTATACCAGAAGAGCTCCAAGAGCACCTCTGTAATAGGCACTAGTAATGGCTCTGTATCTCTCCTGTCCAGCCGTGTCCCATATCTGAGCTTTTATGGTCCTTCCCTCGACCTATAAGTGAAACAAACAACCATATTTCCAACGTTAAACGGTACTACACTAAAATTTACACTATCCAGGGAAGTTATACATGAACAAATGCAAACCGATTATGGCAGCTTCTATAGTAGCATGACCAGCCAAAGACTACACACGAGCTATGGATTATCCAAATCACACAACATTGATGCACAGACAAAAACGTACTAGAAGCATAAGCTCCAATTCCAGACTACTTACCCATCAAGGTCAACTAGAATGCAATCCGGATAGAAAGATACACAATATATAATGTTTAATTTCCACCCAACATATGCAATCAAGATTGGAAGTACAAACTGCAGATTTCCACCCAACCTCTACTTTATTCATATACATCGATAAACACATTCCACCCCCTATATCCTTATCTGATAGTACAAACTGCAGAGTACATAGTGATACGAAAAATATAGAGAGAACAATCTTCACCATATTGGGAACCGTCAAGATATAAGCAAACCTGCGTGTATCATATTTCTCATAAGACACCATGTTACACACACAAATTTTACTGAATCAAAAGGTACAAAAAATGCTTCAAGTCCTAATCTCTCTTTTAGTTCTTCAGTTTTCCTTCTTTCCAACATTTTTTTTTCATTTCAAATGAGTCTGAACAAGGATCAAAATTATCCAAACTGAAGCATTCAAATTCAATCTCTCAACTGCAGAGTACTTTTCATCACTACAATGACTCGATCCTCGTCATATCTTCTACCCCTATATACCTCCAGGTGGCAATTTCCGATCCGAACTCCCCAATCACAAGGAATACAGAGACAGTGATTATTCTTTTTCTAGCATTTATAACTCGGTTATCACAGGTTCACACTACATCAGAACATAATCCGCACTCCTATCCTCTACATGAAACCGTTCCTATAATCTAAGTCCATTAGGTTACCACGAGTTGAGGGATTAAGCTTAGAACAACGGATCTAAATTCGTAAGCAACATTAAACAGACGCAAAGTTCAAAGCACTGGTGATCGAAGCTCACTTTACTCGAGAAATGAACATACAGTAAATTTAAACTAGATCACGTCTCATAATTGAACTCAGATTTCAGTTCGTGAGAGAGAAAGAAAACTTACTTGAAGCGTGCGCGTGGCGAACTCCACGCCGATGGTGGATTTTGATTCCAAGCAGAACTCATTTCTGGTGAAGCGAGAGAGCAGATTAGACTTCCCGACGCCGGAATCTCCGATTAACACCACCTTGAACAAATAATCGTACTCCTCATCTGGTCTCCTCGCCATTTCCGCCTCTCCGCCGCCGTCAGCCGGGCTTCGCTCCGCTAGATTCGGTGGATTGACGATCGTTGATTTCCGAGTGACCAACAGACCATGCTTGATTCGATTTGATGATTTTATTTAAGTGATAGCCAAACGCTGCCCTACTTCTACAGCAATGATTTTCTACGACTTGACGGAACTGCCCTTGAAAGTGAGCGCGTGTAATTTTGACCGCCGAGGACTGTTTGGGAACGTTTGAATTTGAAAAACAGTGAGTGGGAATGGGACCTTTTGTTTTAACATTTAGTTTAAAATGTGTTTTCCTCAAATTCAAGTCTTTTTGTACTGTGACAATAATTTAAGTTGAAATTACATTTTCACCCCCAAACTTTTGTTGATGATATGATTAAGGGTTGGGCTCATCTGAAACAAAAAGGTATGTAAAAAATCAGGAATCGTAACAAATTATTATCTTGACAAAATATTTTTTCATAGCCCATTCTCCATTTGTAAGAGGATATACTCATTCTGTTTTGTTATTTATGACACACTTAATATAAATAGATTTTTTATTTGATATTTTTGGCAAAATTTCTTCAATTTCATCCAATCATTATACTTTTTACTTTCTACATTCAATTTCATCCATTCATTTTCTTCAACTAAATCCAAACCTAAACTTATGGTGTTATAAATAGAAAAACGGAAGGAGTATTACATATATAAGAGTTTATGGGTTCTGAAGTAAAATTAGCCAAAATAAATTAAATCCTATATTATCCCAAACACCATATAATATAAATTGTTTGATTTCTGGATGGTACTGTCAATCGGGATATTGAAGGCATCTTGACTAATCTAAACCCAATTTATCTAAAAATAAGATGCCAATATTATAAAATGTTACTAATTTATTTTTTAATATTTATAATCAATCATAAATTATTCTCATATTATAATATGTTACTAATTGTAATTCTTTACTATATATAATCAATCGTAATTTTTTAAAATATTTAACATCTTAAGATATAATTAAAACCATAAATATCTCATTATATATATATCACTGAAGAAATTTTAAAGAAACACATAATCTGAAATAACAAAAAAATAGATTTTTAATACATTGATGATAGAGTACTTCTGATAGAAATATGTATACATATTATTTATTTATTAATTTATACATGAGAAAGTCTTGTTTTAGACCGACTAAATGTTAAATGATGACACTTTATAATTAGTGAGACTAATAAGGTCATTTGATATTTCTTTTATTTATTGCAATGAGATACATTATATGATAGACTTTTAAAATGAATCTCAACACATAAATAATTACTTTTTAAATAATTTGAATGAGATATTATAAAAATAATCAAATTTTATTGTATTTAATATTTAATGATTTATAACTATCTCATATAGTTTTCCTTAAATGACTGAACTTTAAAATTTTAAATAAAATTATTTTTTTTCAATTTAAATGTAATACACAACATGTACAAAAAACTTTATTTTAATATTTTAATTAATATTATCGCGCAACGCGCGATGGTACTCCACTAGTTTACATAATAATTTTTATATTAAATATATGAGAAAGTCTCATGTTGATAGTCTAATGGTTAGACGAATTAGGAAAAACCTTCTCTCAATAATTTCTAGATCAAATTTTAATTAATTATACATTGCCATATATTTGAAATATATTTCAAAGTTATAGAAACCCCGTTGGAAAAAATAAATCTCAAGTCGCCACATTAGTTACATCGATTATATAATAATACTATCTAACGGTTACTTGGTTTAAAACAAAACTTTGTGATATATATAGAGAGAGAGTTTCATGTTTGAACAATAACTGTTAAACCAATTATTAAAAAGCACAAACTTACATTTAAGCAATCCAGTCTCAAAAAGCATGTCAATACAACATATTTTTTCTGAGACGGGAAAATTCTATCTTTGATACATGCAACTTCAACCTTCAAATCCTTCCCGTGGAACCAACTACACATACAATACACTTCTTGGAATCAAGTAATAATCAGTATTTTTCTCATGATTTAGTAAAATCATCAATATAGACAATGATACGTACTCCCTCCATTTTACCAATAATGGTATCATAGTTTTTTTTTTAAAAATCAATCAATTCCAAAATGTTGGAAAAAATGCTCAGCGGCGATTACAATGATTGGAATTGACATTCAATCTAACTAACCTCTATCGATAACTAACATATTGCAAGGATATCTAAATTACATGTCAACCAGACTGATCGTCTGTACTATTACAGATCAGAAATCCAATAAAAACTGTAACATCTCCCTCAGGGATATTAGCTTGTTTCTCGCGAAAATCATGACCACTTGGCAGAGATGATCGTATCACACATCAATATCACTGCGCCAAACAGGGATCTTCTACAACTATAACACCACTTGATCCAACCACGATCTATGTTGTCCAAACTGTAAACACCTTGAAAACCACAAATCTGACGTACCAAAATTAATGGAAATTCAAAAATAAAACCACAAACAAAATTACGAAAACACAATCTAAACAAGCAGATCTAGAACAATACATCAACGTGAACAACTAAATCGAGCTATCATCATGAACACAACGATCTAATCGACCAGGTCGAAAAAACAAGACTAATCAGTGGAGATAAATCTCACACTTATTGAATAACAAAAACATAAATTAAAATAAACTGTTATTCCCCATCTCCCCTAATGGGAAGATGTGGAAAAAAGATTGAAGAAAAAGAGGTGCGGCAAGTAGATGGGAGAGAGGGGAGGCGGCTAGGTTTTTGGGGATTGTGGTACCATAGTTTTAGGTGAACAAAAATGAGTGAATGAATTGAATGTGAAAAGTAAAAAAGTAGAATTAATGGATGAACTTGAATGAATCTTGCAAAAAATGAAAAATGTGTCAACATTCAAAAAATCTCAAAAAGAAAAGTGTGTCAATATTAGAGAAACAGAGAGTATTCGAACTTCACCTTTACAAAATAAATATAAATGATGAAAGTTAACTCCAAATATGACGTCGGAAATATATATTTTTTCTCTTTCCCCCCTGTAAATTTATGATGTTCCCTTTATTATTATGTATTAAAAGATTCCTGTAAGATTGATGTGTCAGTATCGTAAATTTCTTATTACGAGTTCATCTCATCATTTCTAAGTATATTTTCACTTGCTCTTAAGATACTAATATCTAAATATTAATACTTTTAAAAAATAATACAGCAGTACAAGTGGGACGAATGGTCATTACAGATGAGCTGTTATGTTTTTCTCTTGAAATCGAGCTGTTATGTTGTACTTCAAATTAACGCATGATTTTGGTATAGTTCCACCACATGCATAAGTGCACCTTTGATATCATGTCGGTGACATTTACTCCCCCCTCAAATTTATGTTGCATTTAATAGGACTACACGTTATTAAATGCACTATTCCCTCCGTCTCCTATTTAGTGTCTTACGTTACTATTCATCTATAAAGTTGATATTGTTTGTATTGTAAAAATATATAAATTTATAAATGTGAAAAATATCACATGAGATGCTGCTACATTCATCGTAACACATATTTTTAGAATATTCAAATTTCATAATTTATTTAAACATAATGTAAGATATTAAAATAATAAAATCAGTGAAAAAAATGAAGTAAGACACTAAGGGAGTATGTGCATTTGTAACCATTCATTCAATTCAAATCTCTTAATTTTCACGGGACAAGGGCAACTCTGGTGCGTGGTATTAAAGTCAGCAACTAAATTCAAGGAAATTCAAACAATGTTACGAATTTGCTAGTCACATGCGGTAAGCTAGAACGACCTGATTTACAACTTTCGTTGATGCAGCCAGTTGCTTATCTACCTTATAACAACTCAAACACTTAGGTCTACTGCAATAGAGCATAGAAACTAAACCGAGCTCGAGCTAACATTAGCAAAAGAACAGGAAATCCCCAAACAAACAACAACTTCTTGATATTCATGGATCAACGGGTGTTCAGATTCTAGGCTTGCAATAACCATGGCGGATTACTGTGTGTTTATGAATCACCAAAACCAATCAAACTTTATTTCCTTAGCTTTGTTTCACAAAAAAAGCAACTTTGTACAACTTTGATATACCCGTCATGACAAAAGCAAACTCAACTAACCAGAATCATCCATATAAAACAGGTTAACATGTGACAAGACATTGTTTCTTAAATGGTAAGTGTGGTCATAGGAAGTCCAAGTAGAAGATTCATCAGTTTCTTAACATTAATTTATTCAAGTGTACTATTCTACCTTAGGGTGCATAAGGCCTCGAGTTCAATTCTCGAAAATCCCAGACTAAACTTAACCCGACCAAATGGTGTAGATGTTGAATAACTCCTTGCAGAGAATCTGCCCCACTATTGGTTTTCTTCAATATAGAAATGAAACCTAACAGGTAAAAGATACAAGTCACCATCTAATTTAGTTTCATAACTCATAATCAATCAATCACTTGCAACAGTGCATTAGTAACAGGTATCTAGTTTAAAACCCTTCAATTCAGCTTATGAAAAATCATTCTACATGCACATAAAACTTCTTCAGCAAATGTTTGTCCACATATAGAATTGTTGACAAAGACATTCACCATGCTTGAACTTCTCTTTCCAAATAAGAACTGACCTACCTGTTTCAGTGGACTCTTGGTGATAGAAGTTATTAGTAAAGCCTGATTTCATATGCTATTGTTGATTCCTGTGTAAATAAAGTGCTCAACAAGCCGTTCATATGTGAACAAAAACACTGGGATGATCTAATCCCTTTCCTCTACATCATGTGATTAGACCCCCGAGGCTAAGGAGGAGGAAGAAAAGCTCGTGCTTTGCGGTCGAGTTCGAGTACTCGTGGGGCCTGAGCCTAATGTTAGCTAGAGCTCGGTTTCGTGATCATCCGGTAAATACTTTGTCCGATGATCATTTGTCTCATCCTTCTCATGCCTTTTGTTGTCTCCGGTATTCTTCATCAGTATCTTCTGAAACTGGTACAACTTGTGAAGTTCAAAAACCTGAACAAATCATAGATCAAACAAGGACACGAGAGGGTTGAAATATATAGTTGCTGAAAGTAAGAACAGAATATAGTTTCCACTCTGATGCTCCTGCGATTCTTCTACTTCTTTATATAACAACTCTTGACACACATAAAGAAATGTAAGCAGAATTCTCCTGATTGCAAAAGAATCAGAATAAAATGTTTAGAGGGAAAAGAAAGGACAGTTTAAAATTTTAAATATATATTAGGTAGAAGTTTATTTTAAGGTACTAAGAAATTGCGCATAAACTTTTTCCAGTAACGATTACCCGTTTGAGATCATAACGAAGTCTGAGCATGTATTATCAATATTTATTGGATAATTACCACAACCAAGACAAGAATACTACCAAAACCAAATTTATATTCACTGAGAATGCAAGAGAAATTGAGAATGCAAGAAAATATGTATGAGAATGAAACAGTTATAAGAAAGCAAAGACCAGGAACATTGGTCTTGGGGATTCTCGAATGGAAAATGGCAAAACATTACAAAGAAGTAATGTAAGAACAAGTGAATAGATTTCAAGTACTGTTGTTAGCCACCTCTCGGAGTAGTTTCTCATTTTAAATTCACAAATAAAATCAAAGGTTTTATTGCTACCTACAACCAAGGTAAAACAATAATAGATAAAAGAAGAGCAATTAACAAGAGGGGAAAATGGTGTTGTCTGGTAGACAACCTCAGTTATAGGTTAATCAAATGCAATGGAGGTAAGGAAGAACTGAGTGGAGTGCAAAAAAACATAGATAGGCCAATCTATAACCGGGGACAAAAATGGAAGGCAAAATTGAATGAACGTTCATGCATAACAGGTGAAATGAGTATCATTCGTTGGTTGCAGCAAAAACATAAAAAAAGAAATCAGGTAATGTTAAAGAGGAATTAGTTTAGGCATTAAATCGAGCACCTGTAACGCATAAATGAACTCAAGTGGTTCTAGTTTCAGGATCCTTACGACAACAAACAAAATACCACTACAAAAATAAGAAGGAAAACAAACAAAATGAGAGGGCAAGAGCTTGAAATACCAATTTCTTATATAATCTAACAAAAGAAATCGAGCATAATCATCTTTGACGATGTGATTGGAGGAAGTTGGTTAAAGCCGCAAACGAAGACCTTAAAAATTGAGAGTATCGTCTACCGTCTATAGGAAAGCAAATAAAGAGGCGAATTACCTTTGAAGAGGTGTGGAGGGAGAGAATAGATTACACGTAGCAGGGGCCGTCCCAAGCAAGGTAGATGAAGAGGTGTGGAATTGAGAAGGTGACCGGGCACAGGAACCTGCTGCATACCTACAGGAGCCGGTTGGTAGATCTTCAATTGCAGAGGAAGCATGAGGAGGAAGCAGGCAGGAGGGAAAATGGGATGAACGTGGAAGGAAAGGGCTATCGTACCTAAACCGTCTCATTCCGAAACGATTCGTGCTTTTAGTATAGCTATAGATATAGATAGTAATGTGTGACTGCACTTTGTGCAGCTTTGAACCCGTATTTTGTGCAACAAAGTCAGTTTTGCATGGAAGTAGATATTTACCAAGTTATCCTTCTCCCTCATGTCCAGCAGCAACATCGGAGTACATTACTCGTTATGTGTAATTGTTGGTAAAAATATCAAAATTTCTCTCTTTATGTGATTAAGATGAGTATAAAAAATAAAGAAAAATAGGACACCAAAATTTGGTAACGCGAAAAACCCAAATCAGGAAAAATCGCGGGATTGTATAGTCCAAATCTTCCACTATAAGAGGCTATGGTAGGGTTACAAATATCTCACCCAAGTAGGATGAATTACAAGACTACTCACACAATAGTGGATACTCACTAACTAGAGAGGATGAAGACTTCCCTCTAATTCCTCACTCTAAGAGTGGATCTCTCACTAGAAGGAATAGAAATGACTATGGAATGAAGTGGATGAGATTGAATGATGAACCCTTCTCCAACACCTCTATTTATAGGTGAACCATGAATGCTCTAGAATTCTCTTCCATCTTCTCAAAAACAATAGTAAATGCTTGGAGCCTTCTAAGAGGTAGTCTAGATTCTCCCCCCTATCATCTTAGAAACATCTCCCTTTTTCCATTAATAAAGAGTTCTAGAATTAGGGAGGAAACCCAACAGTAATAACCCAAAAGCAATCCTCTGCCATATGCAACTTTTGACTAGCTTGTGGGAACAACAATGACTTATTCTTGCTTTGCTACTTACTGCAAGGTCTCAATTCTACTCGAACTCTAACCGGTCTACTTTTCTTCAACTCATCAAGAGATTGTTCTCTACGCGCCTGAAAGAACTCTTCTACCCTCTGCCATATGCAATTAATGATCGACTTATCTATTCCAGTACCAACAAGCAGGCAACTGCTTCCTGCAGTACCAGTTGCAGAGGTAATTAATTCACTGTTCCATGAACCAAACAAGAACTACCTGATGATGTGTATCAGCATTGGTATACTCAGGACCCTCCCGTTCCAAATGAAAACAAAACAATACATTGTAGCAACACCTGTAACAAAATAAGAGGTTCAGCAAGAAGCAAAGTCGCAGTATGCTAATGAACAGTGGCGGAACCAGCTCCGATGATGCTTCCCTAATGAACAGTAGTCGCCCCTCCTCCGCCCCAACCCCTCATCCGCCCCTCCTCAACTTTTCCTCTGATTCCGCCACTGCTAATGAATTGTAATTCTGATATGTAATCATTCTTGCGCGTGTTAAAGCTCAACCAGGAAGTCTTCAAATCATAGGAAATGAAGTGATTAGCAGCAACAAATATAAAGAGAAACAGATATTGCATATGATGTTTGTAAAGCATTGATATTTCCTAGGCCTGAGAATTTCGTCTTCAGGAGAACTATGTTCTTTCCCAATAGGATAGGAATGTGCCCCTGCAAAAAAACGAGCGTGATTAACAATCCTAAAATGGGACGAAGAAACTAGAGTAAACATTAAGTTGCGGTTACAAATTACCTGCTAGGTTCTCAGACAATACATCCTCCACTGTACCATAGGGTAGGAGCAAAGAAAAAAAATGAATACACCCAGCATTAAAACATACTCTGCATTGTTTTTTTAAAATTCTGAATGTCCTTGATAGAACAGTAAGGTAACTTGCGTTGCAAGTGTATTAAAATTTAAACTATAAAGTACTTCTACAAAAAATTATAAATCTAACATTCGCATGCATCAACTTCGGATATACAGTTAATCTCAATAAATTAGACAACTACAAGGTAAAATTGTTCAATAATTTGTTGGTAAATCATGCTAATGGAAAACATAGTTCCAAAAGAAACTAATGCACGTACGAAGTTAGCTATTTGCAAATATGCGTTCAACGTGCATTAACACAAATGATAATGCTAACAAGAACGAAATGGATGCACAACATTACGTTAGTACTTCTAACGTTTTATTCACGAGGATCATCACAACTTTTTAAGCAACCAACAAGAGCTTTAAAGACTATCAACTTGATTGTAAAGGATTTTACATCAAGGAATTATCATGGTATTCGGGAGCAACACTGTTGCGAGAGGTGGAGGGCTACATGTGACAACGTAACAGTTCTTAACTCCTCTCTTTTAGCAACAACATTTCCCAATGGGTCAAGCAACTGCTCGACAACATGTGAGGAGCTTTATTATGAAAATAAAAGCATTTAAAAGCTAAAATATAGTTTATAGCTAAACATATTGACTTACAGTGAATACTTGAGCATGCTCACAAGTATCCATTGGGGTCTCACTGCATATACAACATGCAAGTGCATTTTTCTTATCCTACTCTGAAACTCGAGAGGATCAATTCCCTCTCTCATAACTACTGCATGAATAGATTGGTACTTGCAAATCACGCCCACCATCAGCGAAAACTCATATCGGCAATATAAAAACCCAATTTACCTTGTCCAGAAAGCTTTCCCGTTAAACTTTGGCTTGGCAATATAGTCCTTGAACTTTCCAGGTGCTTGAAACCACAGTGTGTGTTTAACTTTAAATGCTTTTATAACAGCCATCCTCATTCTCCACTACCAACCTCATGCCATCAATATCATGTATTTCATCAACATTCATTTTTTCCAGCACACTTCAGAATTCAACTCAGATTATTAAATTTAAATTCCGACGATATGCACCAGATTAAAAAAAACATAAATCCATTCATTAAAAAGAACAAAAATATTCACACAGATAGAAAGAGAGGGCATACTCCATCATTTTGGAATAGATACCACATAGGCTTTTATGTTACCCTGAAAGATCATGATATGAAATGACTTCAGTCTTAAGAGCTTGATCTAATTTCTCTACATCAGAGGTGATCATTGCCTCATCAAAGGATTTCAAATCTCTAGATAATCCAGGAATGATCTGGGTAGAGATACCTAAAACAGAGGTTTTCCAACTGCTCTTTCCATATAGAAATTCTTAAGCTGTTGGCCAAAGGTGCACATATTTGTAAGGTTTCCTTAGAAAAACTCCGTTGCCTAATTAATCGCAAGGCATCTAATGTCATCATATTAAATTTTACCAGCATCATTAATTTTAATTGAAAATAAATTTAGAGCAATATTATCATCTCTATATTATTATTACATTTTTACAGTAAATAACAAACTTCCCGTTCATAGAAAACAACATAGATTCAACCTGAATTAGTCAATGTGATGACAAACTGAAAATTACGAGGAATGAAGATTGAAGAAACTGTAGCCCAGTCTTGCAAATGTAACTCAAATTCCTAGATGCATATGACAAGGGAAGGTATATATAGTCACAACAAGGAAATGATCAGGAAAATAGAATCCACCAGATAACATCAAAATAGAAAATATGAAGTTTATTAATAAAGGTATCAGATGGGTGCATAGAGAAAATGACCTTATATATAAGCTTCCATTTCGTGCAATAAAAACCTTACATACAAATGGGAATCTGCTATCAATTGTAAGTAACATGCATGAGCCTGGAGGAAGGAACCATAATCTTTTCCTAGCTCATTTTTACCAATCTTGGCTTCGGTGAGGGTAACCTGAAACTATTTGCATTTAATCACTCCATAGAGTAATAGATAGATATTCACCAAAAATAATCAACTGGATAAATAAAAGTTTAGTGTATACCTTATTTAACAGCTCAACATATGTTCTCCTTTTAGCATTTCCTAGTGTTTTAGGTTAGCTGATTTTGCGTTTTGTACCCCTAGATTGCTTTTCTGATGAACTGCAAAAGAAAAGAAAGGAAAAAATAGATTCATAAACTTTCAACATGCATCCCATCACAACACCCTAAATCATCTACTGCATTATTTATGTTCATATTTGACTTAACCTACCTGAAATATTGGTAAGAAGAGCATATAAGGCAATCCCACCAGTGTGTACCTGCAGATAAAGCAAAGCATACGTCAATATCCAAATCACCTCCTTGGCGGCTGACTCAGTGTAAGCACAAAAGTCTCTCTAAGGGTCATTTCGTTGAACATCTTAAACAAAGAATAGTACAATGAAATTAATTAAACAGATTAAAATGTGAAGGAAAACTTTAGAAAACAGGAGGGCGATTAAATGTGGGGAGAAATTTGTGGTGATAGAAGGACGTGAAGGAAGAGAACAATCAAGAAGGAGGCAAACTCAATCTTAAACTAAAAACAACGGCGCAAAAGCATTGATCCCATCATATCCGCTCCAGACACAATAAACTTAATCCAAATTCTCCTACATAACTTTTTCGCATAAAAATGTACTACTATACTCACTTGGGATACTTGCTCAAGAAAGCTCGGCTTTTCAGTGGTGTCGGTTCCAATCTCATCAAGCGTAAACGCAATAATGATCGCTACCAAGAGATTAATGGCAGTGTAATCAAGATAAGTATGCTGAGAAAGGTAGCCTCGCATCTCGAGCAGAGTAAGAATGACAGGCCATGTATCCAAGAACAACAGAGCTAGCAGCATGCATGCTATAGCTCCTTATTTGCTCTCAACAACATACATATTCGACAAATCAAAAACTAACCTTTCTTCTTCAGAGCTTATCAACCAACAAATGGCCCAAAAATTCTGTAAATCCTGCAAAATCTACGAGCATACATAAAACGGAGAAAGAAGGTCCAAGAGAAAATATGTGTGTCCGTTATTAATTAGAAATCAGTATAAAAATAGTAACTTAGACAAATCAACAAACACGTTATGTGCAACCAAATTTCACGTTATGTGCAACCAAGTTTTATTTGAGGCAAAAAACTCGGAAAACGTGGCAAACTTACAAAATCGCCCAATGTGGAACTCTTAAATTAAGAATAACATATCAGGAAAACAAGTAATTACCCTAAACCCTATAAGGGTAAGGAGGAGGAGCAAAACATGAAATTGCGCTATACGTCCAATAACGGGGAAGGAAAAAGACGATTAAGTAGCTTACCGTACGTGGAGAGATCATGCTTCGGTGATGGAAATAAATAAAAAGAGGGGTAGAGGGTGACCGGTGCAGGAGGTGGACGTATTTGAAGGTGGGACTGGATTAAGCATGGAGGAGGGCTCGTCTTCGAAGCCAATATTGATCGGCTACCGTCTGCGGGTTACCTCCAACCGGGTACAGTGTCAAGGGAAACGCTAAAGGAAGTAGGGAGGAGGACCAACTTGAAAACGCGAGCAACCGGTCACCGTACTTGAACCTTTGGATAATTTTAGCGTGCTTTTAGTACAATAATAGATATGAAATGTGGTACAAATCATTCTAAAAAAATAAATTTTAGCATGAGATTATAATTATTTATAGATTGAGATTAAATTTAAAGGTTTTCATAATTATAAATAGTTAATTGCAACAAATAAAAATTAATATCAAATTACTAATCAGTCATACTAATTATAAAATAACCCAACTAAAAAAGACTTTGTGATATAAAAAATATATCTTCTCTAGAAAAAAGTCCACACTTTTAAGAATAAAATGTTTTTATTAATGCACTATCTTCGTTTTACTATATTTGACTCACCTTTTCTTTTTGTTTATTTCATGTTGACACACTTTCACTTATTGATAAAATTCCTTTCAGTTTATTCACATACTCCCCCTGTTTTCCTAAGTTTGGCAGCATAGGTTGTGCCTTTTGGAATTTAGTTATACAAAAGATTTGACATAAAGTATGATTTTGTCATCAGCTGGTGCAGAACGAATACTGTTATACCCTCTGACAGTGGGTCTTCAGCCCCCAAAAATAACTAATCCCCCCCCCCAAATTACAGATCAAGCTTGGTTAAATGAGGGGGGGGGGGATTTCCTAATTACATTTTTAATTCCCCTGAAACTGGAAAAGCTATCCCGTTGTCTACATATATTACAGAACAAATATCAAAGCAGCAAAGCCTTGCAGCTTGTTCTTCCTCCTCCTTATTTTCCGCTGACTTTTTCCATCGCCTATTCTGTTGCATGGCCATACTTGCTGGAAAACACCAGTAGCAACCTTTCCTTACATATTGTTCTTGTCCCTAACTCTGCCATGGAGGAAGCAGGTCCGTCAAGGCATCGACTTACGGACCTTGAACGGGAACAAATTGGAGAGTTCATCCTTCTTCACCAGCAGCATGGAAAGATTTTACGGAGTCATCGGATGAACAAGATGAACAAGGGTTATCTCGCAATTTGAGAAGCAAAATAAAGGGGAAAAAGGTAGACCAACGATTCCAATCAACAAAGACCTAGCCTTGGCTGTTCCCCTCCATTTAAGAACCACGCAGAGAATGTTTGCTGCTGCAGTTGGGGTTAGCACAACTAAGATGCACCAATGGATCAAAGGTGGAGAGATTCACAGCCACTCAAATGCCATCAAGCCACAAATCTCGGAACAAAATCAACTAAACAGGTTATACTACTCAGTTTCGCACTTAAAGCATGATTCGGTTCAGCATAAAACAAAATTTCTAGACATGCACCATGTTATTCATATTGATGAGAAGTGGTTTTTCATTACAAGAGTGGCCTAAAGGTATTATCTTCTTCCAAAAGAAGAGGAGCCTCATCGGACTATTCAAAACAAAAGATACATTCAAAAAATCATGTTCTTATGCGCTGTATGTAGACCAATTTTCAGTGATGATGGGGATGTGTTGTTTGATGGGAAAATAGGGATTTGGCCATTGATTATGAAGGAACCAGCAAAGAATGACAGTAAAAACAGACCAACGGGTACAATGATAACAAAACATATTCCATCAGTTGACAGAGAAGTTATCAAGAGTTTCATGTTGGAGAAACTAGTTCCAGCCATTAAAAGAAAGTGGC
>JAULKM010000008.1:5561300-5573515 GCA_032355605.1 Rubia tinctorum
ATCCCATTTGAGGGTGATGTTTCCACTCGGATCAAGTGCATCATAAGCTTCTGAAAGAGTACAGAATAAAATAGGACAGTAAGTAAGACAGAATCAATTTCCCACCGTGCAATAAATCAATCTCGTGACAAATAACTTCCACTATATAAAGAGACCAACTTCCCACCCTAAAATCAATCATGCTTAATGGGAGAACTTAAGCACCTCAGATCACCAGTCCAAATTAGTGTGCAAAACAATGTCGTTCTATTCCAAATTAATCAATATTAATCGAAGAACACTCTGGTATCATTATTAGTAAAAATAAAATTATGTCGAATTGCAACTTGGACAGGATTGGACACATTAATTTGAAGAGTAGATCCTTACTCCCGGCGAACAGGGGTTAAGTTAAACCAGTAGAGGTTAACACAGAATATAAAAGACACAACTTGATCCAACAAGTATATCTCACTAGCTCATGACTCTGCAGAACAAAGGGTTGATTAATTTGCATAAATTAACGAAAATCAGTCTAGTAGATACCGGATCACCATATTTGACGGTTACGATACAGAAATGATCTTTACATCAAACTCGTATGCGATATCGAGCAGTTAATTCAGAGAAGTAGCATTGCAGCCAAATATTGTCTAAAACTGGTAAATCTTCAAGAAAATCCGCTTTGAGAATCAACCCCACTAAGGAAAGCAGCAAATTACAGGTATACGAAAGGATCTGAAGCCTATGTCAGCATAAACCAAATCAGCAAGTTTCCAAATCTGTTCAAATCACTACCAAACCCCAATCACTCCCCAGCAAACAGACGAAATCCCAGATAACAGAAATGCAAGAAAACACCAAAAATCCACGAGTTGACAAGAATCAAGCATAATAAAGAAGGACCCACCCGTAGCATCAAAATTGAAGCAGGAAAGAAGAAGCAGAACAGTAATGCAAGATATTGGGAGATTATGCAGAGATCTAAAACGGAAAGAATCCATTTCTGGAGATGGAGATCCGTCCGCAAGTGGAAAGCTGGAGAATGAGTGATGAAGAAAGAAAGTAGTGTCGGTGAAGGGATAAGGGCATCCATTATTGAAGCGTCCCGTTTTCAGATAAGGGACAAAATTTCCGACTGATTCATGAAATTTTGGTCAATTACGGCGGAAAAAACAAAACCAGAGAAGAAACATAAGGTCTGCTGGGCCATGATATAATTCTGTATTTACACAATAGGCAACTAAGTTTTCACTGATTGTATAAATGACCTCTATCAACCAAGCAATATTTGCGCATAAGGGCTTGGTCCACCAACAACCAGACTACCAAATGTTTCTCCCTTTATAGGTTCCATATAGAAAATACACTCTTCATTCCTCTATTATTGACACATTTTTTTGGGTTATTTTTTTTTACATTGACACATTTTCATTTTAAACAAAATTCTTCAATTTCATCTACCATTTCTATATTTTTTTACTTTTTACATTCAATTTCATCCGTTCATTTTATTTATTTAAATTCAAGCATCTAAATCAATGGTGATACGAGTAGAGAAACGGAGGGTGTATCGTTTTAGCCTAATCATGAAGAAATTTTCTGAATCACCCATTTATTTGACCTTTTCTATTTAAAAACCTACTGATGTTTTAACACCACTACCATTATAATTAGAAGGGAATTATACAAATATAACCCTGTGTAATTGAGAAAGTGCAGATATAACACTGAGTAATTTTTTAGTGTAAATATAACCCTGACTATTGAATGAAAGTGCAAATATAACCTTGTGATACCATTTCCGGAGTTGACTTACCTTTTCCGGCAGTTGACCGACATGTAAAGACCATAGTATCCTCAGGCTTATTAGCTAAAATCTGGCCCCACATGAAAAGTAAAAGGTGGGCCGCTGTCGGTGATCGGTTTCTTCGATGGAGGACTTCCCGGAGGGGGATGCCAGCGCTCAGGGCCGCTGTTGGTAGCCGGTTTCTTCGATGGAGGACTTCTCGGAGGAGGATGATAGCGCGCACAATGGGAGTGTGTCGACTATGGCGACGAACAAGAGTGGGTTCGACAGGCAGAGATCTTTCCGACATAAGTCGTTCGAGTCCAGGGCTGTTGTGGGGCATTCGCCGACGAGGAGAGTCGATCAATTTTCGGGTCAGGGTCGCGGCGAAAGGGACCCCGCAGAGAGCTCCAGCAGGAGGTTGATGTCGCCGACGAATGCGAGTACGGGTACGAGTATGGCCTAGAGCGGGTCGATCCGGAAGAAAATGAAGTCTCCGGGTCGGGTTAAACCCGACGGGAATCGGAAGATTCTTAAACTGCAGAAGTTCCCGTCAGGGGTAAATTGGACTTTTCATCAAAATTCCGCGTCCAATTGCCAGGAAAGGTTATTTTTGCACTTTATCTAATTATGTAGGGTTACATTTGCACTTTCGAATATAACGAGGTTATATGTGCACTTTCATCAATTATGTAGGGTTATATATGCACTTTTCTCTAATTAGAATTTCACCACTCACTCCTAACCTCGACACCACTGCACTCTCCTTGAACGTCTCATCCCACGATCATCCATCCCGACATCTCCATATGTTTCCACAACACCCCCACGCACCTCACCTGCCACTTCCCTGCACCTCACCTTCACCTTGTCTCGGCTGCCAACCTTGCGCTCTTTGTTGTTGATGACCTAAGGGTCTACCATCAGCTCTTAATTAACCACCTTTTTTGCGAGTATGCGATGAGTCCTATTGATCTAACCACGTTGAGTTTCTCCCTTTGACACAACCATCAACGATGAGTTTGACCTTGATAACCATCGTTACTCGCATTAGTTGTCATTCAATCACACTCTTTGATATATTGTAATCATCGTTAAAACCCTGATCGCAGGGGTGATCAGGAAAAAAATTGAAGGGTAAAAGGAGATTTTTCTTTTTAAAATTTGAAAGTGAATTATTTTGAAATTAATTTTAATTTATTGGAGTTGACTTTCATCACCTACGAGTTTAGGTCATTTAAACCCTTAGAAAATAAGTGAGGTAATGGTGTAAACTACCCGGTACCCAACGATTTAAACTTTCCTAACATTATAAGAGTTCATTTCTTAAAAGACGTTCTTTCCCTAAATTATGGAAAAGTCAAAGTTTAAACTGCAAATTAGAAGAAATTAAGATAAAATTTTTGGATTGTCAATAAACTTATAACTAATTCATGTTGTATATTAATTTTTTTAATATTGCAACTAAAATATTTTATTTTTCTATAATTCTATTTCAACCTCGTTTTTCATAGTATATGGAAAGATTCTTTCCCAATACCAAATCATTTTTGTTTAATTTTTAGAAAAAAAAAAGACCTTTTCTTTTATTTTCATTTCTAACCAGTAAAAACCTGTTACTTTCAGAACATAAACCCTGATTCTGACAACGTTGTTTACGGTGTCTTCTCCAGCCCCTCTACTGTGTCTGTGTCTTTCTCTTCTTTCTCCCTATCCCTGCAAACTTCAATTCATTTTTGGAGGCAAAAAACCAGTGAAACTCATGGCATGTATTCCACAGAGTATCGGAAGTGCGGCCAAATTTCTGGGCACCCATAAGCACCGCCTTTCATCAAAATCCCCTCCCAACTTCACCAATTCTTTCTATACCAAACCCATCAACTGGGATTGCTCAAAACTCCATCTTCATGGCGGTTCTCCCCGCCTTCACCGGATGTTCGCTTCCGCCGTCGTCTGCCGCCTGCCGGCCGTTAATGGTGCTTCCGCCGCCGTCTCTTCTGGTAAAGAATTGAGTTTTAGTAACATTTGTAGCTTTTTGTTAATTAAGTATGCGAAATGGAGGAAATGTTCATTGTTGTTGTTTGTGTGATTTTTACATGTAAAAGGGCAATCTTTTCGGGTAGAAAATAGAATAGAATTAGTCGCAGCAATCTCTAGGGATGGTCATTGAGTGAATTATGTTGCTGTCTAATGTTGCGTGATATCGGTAGTTTTGAAAAATCATGGTTTCTAGTGTTTTAATTCGCGTACTTAATGAGCAGATGAAAGAGTAATTGTCTTGGTGATTGGAGGAGGAGGCAGAGAACATGCGCTTTGTCACGCACTGAAAAGGGCTCCATCGTGCGATGCTATCTTTTGTGCCCCAGGAAATGTTGGCATTTCCAACTCCGGGGATGCGACTTGCATCTCTGACCTTGATGTCCTCGATAGCCCCTCAGTGATCTCATTTTGCCGTAAGTGGGGAGTTGGATTAGTTGTTGTTGGACCGGAGGCTCCTCTTGTTGCAGGTCTCGCTAATGATCTTGTCAAAGCCGGGATCCCGACTTTTGGCCCTTCTTCAGAGGCGGCTGCTCTCGAAGGCTCCAAGAACTTTATGAAGAGCATTTGCGACAAGTATGAAATTCCCACTGCCAAGGTTTGTCCTCTCAATCTGGTCTTCAGAATACGATAGGAAATGCTATCTTTGGATTTGTGCTCTTTTGGTAGTTATGTGATAGAGTGTAAACTATCATATTGTAATTTGGATACTTTATGCAGTATAGAGCATTTACGGATCCTAGTGCCGCGAAAGACTATATCAAAGAGCAGGGTGCCCCCATTGTTGTAAAAGCAGATGGTCTAGCTGCTGGAAAAGGAGTTATTGTCGCCATGACACTTGAAGAGGCATATGATGCTGTGGATTCAATGCTCGTCAAAGGTGATTTTGGTTCTGCCGGTGGCTGTGTTGTGGTCGAGGAATTCTTGGAAGGAGAAGAAGCATCGTTTTTTGCAATAGTGGATGGAGAGAATGCTATCTCTTTAGAATCTGCGCAGGACCATAAACGAGTCGGGGATGGTGATACAGGACCTAATACTGGTGGAATGGGGGCCTATTCTCCTGCACCAGTTTTGACGAAAGAACTCGAATCCGTGGTTATGGAATCTATAATTCTTCCTACTGTGAAAGGAATGGCGAATGAAGGATGCAAATTTGTCGGGGTTTTGTACGCTGGACTAATGATTGAGAAAAAGTCCGGATTGCCAAAGTTAATCGAGTATAATGTCCGCTTTGGAGATCCAGAATGTCAGGTCAGTTGTCTTATCTTTCATTTTAATCGAAATCTTACCCACTTTTTTTTTTTATAACATGAATGTAAATAAATTTTAAAATTAACCATCAAGTTTATATCTCATGGACTTGCTGATTTTGATAGTATTCTTTTTTGCTGTCTTTTGTAACTGTGTAAACGGATCATATCTCACTACATTGGCCCTTATCAAGAAATACGGCAATTTTTAGGATGGTTTTCAACCCACACAATCCTCCTCCATATCTGGATATCAAATATCACTACTTGAGAAAGATAGAAAAACATTTTAAGACGGAGATAGAGTGTTGGGGTGGTTTAACTTCCTTGTTGTTTCAATTTTATAAGTATCATATTAGGATTTTGGATTTTGAATTTTGAATTTGATTTTGTGGTTTAAGTGTTCGTTGCTCATGGTTAACAGGTTTTGATGGTTCGTCTGGAATCTGATCTGGCCCAAGTTCTACTGGCAGCTTGCAAGGGAGAGTTAAGTGGTGTAACGCTAGACTGGTCCCCCGGTTCAGCCATGGTTGTCGTCATGGCGAGTAAAGGCTACCCCGGGAGCTATGAGAAGGGAACTGTGATCCAAAATTTGGAAGAAGCGGAACAATATGCTCCATTTGTCAAAGTTTTCCACGCTGGAACCTCCCAAGACGCGGGTGGGAATTTCATTGCAACAGGGGGACGTGTGCTCGGGGTCACTGCGAGAGGAAAGGATCTGGAGGAGGCACGAGACAGAGCGTACCAAGCCATCGAGCAAATCAAGTGGCCCGGAGGGTTCTTCAGAAGAGACATAGGATGGAGAGCTCTCTCTCTAAAGCAGTATTCTTCTTCTTCTTCTTCTTCTTCAGGTTAAAGATCAAGTTTTGACTCCGAATTTCAAGAAAAATAGAAGGAAAAGAGAAATTGGTTTTGTTTCTCTGTAAGAACTATTACTAGAGTAGAAGTTGAAGTTGAAGTTGAAGTTGAAGTTGAAGTTGAAGTTAGAAAGTCTGGTTAGCTTTAGGACAATCTCTACAAGGAGCAACAATGTATTACAAATTTACAACGAACATCAATCTCTCTCTCTCTCTCTCTCACATTGTACGGAGGTGCTAAGGACTTGTTGATTGATGGATGTGTTTTCTTGGTTGATAATGGCTATGTGTTTACTTGGCCGGTATCTCGCTATGATCATTTTTCATCTTTTATTAAAAAGTAAAAGCAAAAGACGGACATTCTCCTTCCCTAAACATATCCTAAAATTAATACTCCCTTAGTTTTTCTATGTTTGACATCATAGGTTTATGTGTTGTTTTTTTTTGCAAGTTGAAATGTGTGGATGAAATTGAATGAGGAGAGTAAAAAGTTTAATGAGTTGTTGAGAATGTTGAGAATGTTGTACTTTTTGCCATAAAAGGAAAGGTGACAATCTTAGAAAAACATACTAAAATAGTAAGTGTGTCAAACATAGAAAAACAGAGGGAGTATTATTATTGTCACATGAGTTGAATCCAGAACTAAAAGATAGCATCTTCACAAATGTAAAAGGCGTATTAGTATTGATATAATAAATTGATTTCTCCATCTTAAAGAAGGTTTTAATTTTAAAATATTAAATTGTAACCGTGTATATTATCATTTTGATGTGTGAGATCTATAGATTCACGTGGTTGAGGACCATATAAAGTCTGTACATTTTAATTGTGGTTTGATCATGAAAATGTTGAGATTGGTCCCGAAATTTTATTTTCGTTGCATCATTTATAAATGTAGCAACAATAATTGAAGTTTAATTTTTCATAGATAGTACTCCAGTAGAAAACTTGGCGCCACTGGCCGGCCGCCACAATATTACTTTGATGTTCATTCAATTCTTCACCTAGATGCATAAGGTTGCAAGATAATGAGTTTTAGTTACTTGGTTCTGTTTATTTGCGTCAGGAACTTTAATTATTTAGTTTTTTCCAAATAAAATTAACATATTAATCTAGAAACTAAATAGGAAATACCACCATTAAATCTATTGAAATTTAGTGGAACCTGTAAATCTATCCATTTGAATAGATAGGAATACCCTCTTGAGAACATCCAAACGTTGCACCACCATCGAACCGCTGCCACCGGAACCGGAACCACCACGATCTCACCATCATCGACCACCTGCAAGTTGGGAAACCACAGCGGGGACCACCGACACAGTCCCATGATGTTGGGTAATCCCCATCAAGAAATTGCTCTAATATTCACAATTCTTGACAAAGGTGTGTTTTAAACCCTGGACCTCTCAGTCATAGAGAGTGTGGAATACCACTAAACCAGGCCCGATTCACAATTATTTAGTTTGTTATTGGACTATTAGATTGATGTGTTTACTATGATCACTCAATTTAATTGTTCGCATTGATGTCTTATTCTTGATTTGGTTGTACAAATCGTGTTTTCGTAATTATATTTCTGTTTTGTATTTGGTCTTGTTCTTGATCTGTTTGTACAAATCGTGTTTTCGTAATTATGTTTCTGTTTTGCATTTGGGTTTCCATTAATTTAGGTGTTTCAAATATGTATTTTTCAAGTTGTTTACAATTTGGACAAAATAGATTGTGATTTGAAACAACTGACGTTACAGTTCTTGAATATCCATGTTTGGCAAAGTAATAGATGTGTGATACACTGCCTGATCCTGTTTAGAAATCGAAAGTAGAAACTTTACTAATAAATAATTATATGTTAATTTCCATATAATAGCTAGTGGGCATGTTTCTTTTGGAGAGTAAAAGTTGTAATATTGTAGTATAATAGAACAATAAAATCACACTTGGACTACAGTTATAAAACTTTTCTTAGATATTGATGTTAGTCGTGTTACGTAACCTTTTCTTAAAGAGTAATTCGAACATATTACACCCTTTGATTACACGAATTCCGTTCGAGCGTAAAACAATTGATTCACCCTCTTGTTCTAGACTAGAATGAAGAGAATACTTTTGATTAACTGTATTTTTTGTTGCTATGTATGTCTAAGAAAATTTTAAGAATTTCTCGTGTGTATCCAGATTACTTTACGGTGGGTACGCATGTATATATAGGAAACAAATGTCGTGAAAAGACACAACACAACATCATTTTACAATAGTCATTAGAATTATTACAAACTAATTCTAATACAACCTTTCCTCATTTCTAGGAGAAGCCATGTTAGTCATCACAAATATAACCAACACAATTAATTCTTATCCTATCAATTGTAAAAACTCGTAGATAGTTTATACAAGTGTGTGTTTCACACCACCAAACTTCTTTTACATCTCAAGATTACAGCTACTTGATCCATTCATACTTAAATAGTTTGTGTTTCTTAAAACACCAACATTTTCCATTTTCCCAAATTAATTTATTTCATCCCATACCATGAAGTCATTAAAAAATTATAGAAGTTTGGTAAAATATACCAGCATTACAAGTAGGGATGAGATTTTTCAAACCAAAAAATGAAGATGTAACATGTGGAGAATGAACAAACTACCAGAAAAACAATAATTGCATAAAAGAATGGATGCTGAGGAAGACGACACATTGCCCGCCTTGCCTCCCTTAAAAGCTCCCTTCTCTTCTACTTATGCTTCCACTTCCACTTCCACTTCCACTTCCACTTCCACTTCCACTTCTTCTATCTTCACACACACTCACGAATCATTTTTTCTATAAAAAAAAAATAAAACCGTCAATGATGGGATCATTAGGAAATCTAATCCTTTTGATTTTGAATAATTAGACGTATTATAAGTGATTTCTATGCACCAACATAAAAATGTTTTTGACAATTAAAATAATTAGATTTAGTCTTTTATTTCATGAAAAGTGTCTTACGGATTAAATGAAAAAATGGGTCAGATGTTTAGTTGGGAAGTTTCAATTTTCTTCGTTTTGATAACCTGGATGTTGATTAGAATGTGGATGGAACATTTTGTGTGTGTTTCATTTGATATTTCACTGTGATTGATTTTGTTTAATAGTATCTGGTTGGCACTATTAGACAACTACATAATGAAAATCATTTATTTTTTATGATCCTTTCTAATTGTCACATAGCCTTTGCTTAACATTATAATGTTGACCAGTGCTTTGGTGGATCTTTCCTCTTATTGCCATTGAAATCTCATATTAGAATTGTTATATTTAGTTAACATGTCAGTCTAAATTGATTTATCCCATATCGATATAAAATCACATGCATCTAACTCGATTAATACACGCTCACAAACTATAATACTTTTATTCAAACAAATGTTCAAAGTATTATCTATTTTCAATTAAAATTTGTTCCTTTGCTTTTAAATTTGTGATAATAATTTGTGCTTTTTTTAATGATTTGAAAAAGTATAATTAAATTAAAAATAAATACTCCCTTCGTCTTAGTTCAAATTACACAGGATATTTTTCACGCTCATCAAGAAACTTATCTAATAGTTAATATGTTTAACTACGTATAATAACGACAAAAAAAAAATAGTTTGGAGAAACTACTTGTTATGACGATCCAACAATATTACATACGATAATATTATTACTTATATATCTACTCAAATGCGGTCAAAGTTTGATAGAAAATAGTGTCAGATAGTAAGTGTACAATTTGACATGTGACGGGAGCATAATTTTTTAATGAAACGTACATTTTCAAGACATAAAAGTAATAAATACTTTAAAGGACAAATTCTATAACAGAATACCATTCGGTAACATAATACCTTTTAATTTTAAATAAAAGCAAATATCATTTTGACTCAATTCTATTTTCTTATTCCAGTTTTTAGGATTACATTTAGGTAAAATCTTGAGAAAGACCATTTTTATATATGCATATGGAAATATGGGGTTGAATTAGAATTATAGAAAGATAAAAGGTTTCAGTTGCAATATCAAAAATTTATTATGCAACATGTAGTAGTTATAAGTTTATGATCTGATTAATGCAATCTGAAAATTTTATCTTGATTTATTCTAATTTTTATTTTTAACTTTTGATTTTTTCATAATTTATGGAAAGATTGCTTTTCAAGATACGGGCTCCTATATTTATTCTATTCAGAATAGTAATATAAAGCAACTATTTATAATATGACTGACAATATTTTTCTTTTCTCTTCAAATGTGTCTAATTATAGAGTCCGTCTCTTGAAAGACGATTTTTCCATAAGTCATGGAAAAACTAAGGTTTAAACTGTAAATTTAAAAATATATATATATAATTTTCGGGTTGCATTAATCGGGTCACAAAACTTATAACTACTTTACATATATAATAATATTTTAATAATACATCTAAAATCTTTTACCTTTTTATTATTCTAATTAAATCTCGCCATAAACCTATGGAAATATAGTTTTTCCAAGAATTAACCGTAATTGTATATACTACAAGCACACATATGTGTGTATGTATATCTACATATTACTATCATTAAATGATAAGATTAAATACACAAATTATTGTGTTTTAAATCATAATCTTCCTTATCACGAAATAAGTAGATGATTACTAATCAAAGCAACTGTGAATTTTTAGGGTAAGATTTTTATAATCTTTTAGGTCGCATGGCATTAATGTAATAATTTCTTAAATATTAACTTCAACGATAAAAAAAATACTCAAAGTGGTATTTATTGTGAAGCCTATATTCGAGTTATTTCAATCTATTTTGCTCGATAAAAAAATACCTTACATTTTTACACTATTGATAGATGGCAAAGTCTTGGGAAAGACGATCTTTCCATAAACTTATGGAAAGACGGAGTTTAATTAGAATAATAAAAGGTAAAAGGTGTTTGTTGCAATATTAAAATTTTATTATGCAACATGTAGCAGTTATAAATTTTATAACCAGGTTCATACAACCCAAAAATTTTATCTTAATTTCTTGTAATTTACACTTTAAACCTTGGTCTTTTCATGACTTATGGAAAGACCGTGTTTCAAGAGACGGACTCTAGATAGATTCTGTTGTAAAAAAAATTTGTATTTTAGTCGTTAATTCTTAATGACAATTGGGAGTGAATAGTTAGAATGCATTAAGGAACTATTTAATTTATAAAGAAAAGCCAAGTTTATATGATACTCTAAGTAATTATACTTGAGTACAATAACTAAATGATATAAGATAGTCTCCTGTTGTGCGGTCTAAACTTTAGGGGCATTTATGTAATTTTATTTTTATTTTAACTCCACAAATCTATCTTTAATAGTTTTACAATATTATATCTCTAATATTTTTACAGGAACTTATCTCTAATACTATTTCAGGGATTTTTTTGTCCAATTTTTTCCATTATTTTTCCGACAGCTGCAATCTGTAAAATATTCAAAACAAATATTTTAAAATGCAAAAAATCAATATGATTATCGAACTAAAAATCATAAACATCAGCTACATCTAGAAAAACATCAACGAAAAATTATAAAGCATCTACTAAAAATTACAGAAAAATATATTTAAAAATCAAATAATAATCAACAAAAATGAAAAAACATCGACTACAACTAACAAAACATCAACTAAAAATTATAAACATCATAGACTAAAAATTATTTAAAAAACACCAATAATCATAAACTGCAAATCATAAAAAATATATATCAACAAACTTTAAACTATCATTTTTTTAAAAAAAACTACAATTAAACATCAACCTATATCACCCAAAAACTAAAAACATCAATTCCTATCACCTAAACTTCACCCACAAAATGGAAAACGTCAACATAACAAAAAAAATACTATGAAACATCAAGCTATATCACCAAAAAAGCTACAAATATCAACTCCAATCACCTAAAACTAACCTAAAAAACATCAACATGAGAGGAAAAAAAGAAAAACATATCAACCCATATAATCCCAATAAAACTGCAAAACATCGACTCATATCAACTAAAACTCACAAAAATGAAAAACATCAATAAGAGAGAAAAAAACTAAAAATGTCAACAACAAAAACTACGGTTAGATTATAAATTCTTCACTCTGGAAATCATAAAACATCAAAAAAATTAAAAAAAACTGTAAATACCAACCTATCAACCAAAAACTACGAACATCAACTCCTAACACCTAAATCTCATCCGAAAAATGAAAAATATCAACATGAGAAAAAAATTACTACAAACATCAACTCCTTTC
>JAULKM010000008.1:5578254-5595256 GCA_032355605.1 Rubia tinctorum
GTTAAAGAAGCCGAAATGTTCTCCAAGGAAGACAAGGAAAGGAGAGACGCCATTGACACCAAGAATCAGGCCGATTCTGTCGTTTACCAAACCGAGAAGCAGCTGAAGGAATTTGGCGACAAGGTTCCCGCGGAAGTAAAAGAGCAGGTCGAGGCTAAAGTTGGGGAGCTGAAGGAAGCAATCTCTGGCGGTGCAACCCAGGCCATTAAAGACGCCATGGCTGCACTCAACCAGGAAGTGATGAAACTTGGAAGCTCAGTCTACGGAAAGACTGCTGGTGGTGAGTCCCCCGACGCAAGTGCTGCACCCGGCACTGAAGCAGGCCCATCAGGAACTTCAGCAGACAAGGGATCAAATGGAGATGTCATAGATGCCGATTTCTCCGATTCCAAGTGAAAAAGATAATGTGTGGAAGATCGAACTGATCTCATTCCCACATTTTTTACCTCCCCAATTCTTTAGAAGCCTTGACATGTGTACAAGCTTGATTTGGGGGCTTGAGAAGGAAATGGTACTATTATACATAAAAGAGGCTAAAAATGGATGCAATAGAGGATTATTTTTTACTGCAACATACATGTAGTTAGGTTTCTGACTGTTTTGGAATGTTTTTTTTATTAGTGGTGCTGATTGTTAATGCCATGAATTTTCTTGATGCTCGTTTCTGTAAGATTCTATCAGAATTTATCTCATCATATGGCATCAACAATGCACCCCTTAAGACATTTCAATATCAAATTTGAAAACTGAAAAAAAAATCCATCTTCTTTACTCTTCACACTTACCAATTTGTACACAAAAGGGGAAACTTTTATGATAAGAAGGATACCAAAAACATATACACGGGAAGAAAGAATGTCATCTTAACAAAACCCTAGATTCAGTTTTCTGCCATTTAAGGTCAGCTGTCCCCTGCAATCGCAGCATCCCACTGCCTTCCTAGCATATGGCTGTAGCGAGGACTGAGACACATTGGGCTCGGAGACAAGCTACTCCCTCGGTCCCCTCTTCTATCGAAGCTAGGACCACCATTGTTGTACTCATCAGAATGCATACACTTGTTATTAGGACAGCAGCAGCTTCCTCTGCTGTTGTTGCTGTACCTAGGACCCGAAGACTGCAACTGAGATGGAGCTGGAGGAACATAGTCCACCTGGTATCGCGCTACCTCAGCCCGGCCAACTGACCTGACTGAGATGAGCCTTTCGGGTCCAGGACTGCCCTTGTGAGGGTCAATAGGAGGTCTGCTGCTAGGATAGTGACCCTGATGAGGGGGAGCCCTAACACTAACAGTTTGGTAATAGTTCTGAGGGTACTGTTGCTGATGGCTCTGGCCACAAGGGCACCCCTGTTGTTGGAGACCTACAAGATTGCACACACTTGGTGAGCTATGGACCCTGTGCAGATTGGATCGGTAGTGGTGGCCCGTGGCTTCGTGACTTGCAACGCCGCCTTCCATGTTGCAGCTGTCAGGAGATTGAGGGGAGGAGCAAGCTGAGGACACCCCGAGAGCCCCATGGTAGCCGCTGATCACAGATGGTGACTGATGATTGCTCTTCAACATGACTGACGACAATTGTGGGGTACGAACAATGCCATTGATTGCATCTATGTAGCGTTGCTCGATGGTATGGGTTTCAGCCTGGTTTTCCAACACCACAGGCTTTGCAGGGAAAAGGAAAGCTCTCAACCGTGGACTTCCCGCACTTTCATACAGATCGTGCTCGTTGAACATGTGCCGGAGGTCCTCGTCATTTCTGACTGAAACCAATGCATCAAGATCCTCAGGGAGCAATTGGTACTTGAGGGTCATCTCCTCCTCAGTGTAGAACGTTAGCTTCTTCACGAGCTCTACAAGTTGATTCAAAGCACCAAATGTCATTGACAATAACAAAAACCTTAACACCACCAAGTCCCTTTCAGGAATGAAATGGTTTTCAAGATTTGAATCTACAAAATGCCAAGATTAACATGAATTATCTTATGCAAATACCATCGATAAAATGAAATCAAATGTTAACTTCTTCACGAGTTCTAAAAGTTGATCTAAAGCACCACATGTGACATAACACCAACACCTAATGTTCATAATAAGTCCCCTTTTATGAAAGATGTTTTCTAGATTATTTTCCTCAAATGCCAAGATTGAGTAGAACCCTTTTTAGGACATAGCTTACACAATGAAATGGTTCATGATCCACCGTTTCCTAAGGAGGAAAACAAGGAAATGATCTCTACTTCACGAGTTCTAAAGCCTGATCCAAAGCACCAAATGTCAATGGCAATGACAAAAACACTTCATTAAATTCTCATAATAGCCCTTTTCAAGGGTATAAGATGGCTTTCAAGATTTTAAGCACCAAACAAATGCTAAGATTAACAAGAGCACACTTTTGCAAATACAATTAACAAGAAAAAACCCATAAAACAATATGAGAAATATCAGTTCCAAAAGTTGATTAAAAGCACAAAATTGACAAGAGCCTACTTCTGCAAACATCGTGATCATTTACAATGATACAAAGAATTATCAAGAAAAACCCCATTAGGAAAGATGAAGAGAACAAAGAAGTAAAATTCAACTTGTTCATGAGTTCTAAAAGTTGAGTCACAGCACCAAATATCAATGACAACAACAGAAACACAATCACAAAACCCTTTTAAAGAATGATCCCATTTTCCCCTCCATATAGCATACACAATGTAATCAACATAAACCATTACTCCATTCCGTTCCCACATTAAAAATTGTGTTTCTGTAATTAGAAACACAACTCTTTACGCGAAACAACCCAAGACCATTCATAAAAGGACAGTGGATGATGATGACCTGAAAATTTGGTATCTCTGGGGACGGAAATGACCCTGGTCTCACCACCAACGTATTTAAGCTGGCTGTCCACCGGTCGGGGAAGAATCTTGCCGCCATGGCTGCACAGAAACTTGACTCTGTTCATAGGCGAGCCAGGCAAAACAGTAGCATCATCTACCACAATCAAACCTTCAGTTGACATCTGCATCCAAAAATCAACCCACGAAATCTCTGCACTATCTGTTCATCCAACCTGCACAAACAACCAAAAGGGTCCAAAAAGAAACAATCTTTAATTCTTGAATGCTGCCCTTTTGATTTCTTCTTTTTTTCTGGTTCATGGGTTTCCAAAAAGAGGGCTACCATGAATCTGTGCCCTTGATAAATACGGTTGTGGTTGGAGGAACGAGGGAGTTGTAATGTGAAGAGGGGGTTTTGAAGAGGCACCTGAGACCACAGGATGTCTTCTCTCCCCATATCTCTCTCTGGACCATTGTTGGGAAACCCGTGATCAACGCCCAGGATCCATCCATCTGGAATTTCATCAAATCTTCAGCATTTCTTGTTCATGTCGGTAAGGATATCTGAAATCATGAATTGGGAATTTGGGATGTAGTCTGGAGTAGTACTATGTACCATGAAGAAACCAAGCCGGTCCCCGGGATGATCATGCTATGGATCATGAAATCACCCCAAACTATTATGGATGTGCATTAGAATTTAAAAGTAGAAAGGAGGGATCTTGTAATCTAAATGGTTAGATTAGTAATATCATCTTGAATATTCTAAAAGAATTGAAATAATTTTAAGGATGTGTTTGACACGTCTTATAAGAGGATGGGTGTGTTTGATATGGTTTATAAGTGTTTGATTTATAAGTTGAAACAAATTTTAGTGTTTGGTGAACTAAATAAATATTTGTTTTAAAAGCAGAATTTATATTTGGAGTAAAAGTAGAAACTGGACCTCTCCCAACTTTGAAAATAAATCAGTTTTGCTTATAAGACAATTTAACCAAACACACCCTAACCCTAAGTTAGCTAGAATCTATAGTTAACGTCGGCTTATGTCTGTTAATAGCGAAATGACCAAAACAACCATCAAACTTAATTTGGCAAAAATAAAAAGCTCTTGGAACATTCAATTCCTTCTTATATGTTAAAATGATCCTAATTTTTTTTAATGAAAATGCCAATATATATTAAAATTGGCCTAAACTTGCAGTCAACGCTGATTGAAGCCACCCAATATAAAAATGACCTACAAGCCTCAAATTTAATTTAGTTAAAATTTTGAAAAAATGGTCGCCATTTCTTATTAATATTTTTGTCGAAACATACACTGGTCACCATTTCCATGCAAGTGAGCTCAAATGACTCAACTTAATCGTTACACCGTCGATGTTGTCTCTAGAGAAGCTATTTGACAGGACCAAATTCAAAGTTGAGGGGACCGACGACGAATTCAATCTAATTTGCGGATTGCTAAGGCCTTCTGAACAATGTTACTTTTCGATTCCTCTCGCTACATGGAAGCAAGAAAAGTATCGTATCCACAATGATTGTGGTGTCTAAAAGAGTATGAATCCCAAGATAATGATGATTTGGGGTGGTTATGATGAGGAAAGGTAAAGAAAATGAAGACTATGAGCGTGTGGTGTTTGTTTGGAGTGTTTATATACTAGGCAAAGACACGGAGGGGAAGGGGATCAGCGATGACAGAAAGAGAGAAAGGGGCCCCGGTGGGGATAGAGGGATGGTAGGGCGAGGAAAGGAACGGGGATGATGTGTGACGATGTTGAAGTTAATGACGATGGTGGTGCGATAAGGCTCAGTAGGGGTGTTGTTGAGTTGGGTGGCTTTGGTGGGCGACGTGATATTGTGGCAACGTTCGTGATGGCTGAAATCAATGGGGTAGGGTAGCCAAACAAACAAAACTATTTTGTCATTTGGTTTTTTGACCGAAAAAGGTGAGTGATTAAGTTATGAACTTTTTCGACGGTCATAGTTATAGCAGCACTTTCGAGAAACTTATACGTTGGTCAAAAGTTATATGAGCACTTTTCCAAAAACTAGAGTTCATATATTTCTTCGAAAAAAGTCATCCAAACTATCAAGGGGTATCTATGTTATTTACATTCTCTCTGGAATTTTTTTCCAGTCATCGGTATTAAGTCAATAAGGTCAATGCTGATCCAGTGCTATATGTGCACTTACGAAAAATTCCGAAATTATATTAGTTTATATTTTAAAACTGACATGTTTAATCTACTGCTAAATACTTGTTTATTTTTAGTTATATGAGCCAATTGCATATATAACCCTACATAATTGACGAAAGTGCAGATATAACCCTGAGATAATTGAAATTGCAAATATAACCCTACATAGTAAGTGTAAGTGTAAATATAACCTTTGCAGGCAGTCGGAGGCCGGATTTTGATGAAAAGTCCTATTTACCCCTGACGGTTTCAATTTAAAAACAGCTGAAAAACTCCCCATTACGAATTGACTATTTTGACGCCATGCTCATTAATAATCCATTTCCTTTTCCATTCCCGCTCTAACTGACACCCACTCTTCTTCCTCATTCTTCGAGTTGCAGAAAACTAACCAAAAACCCGTTGTACTCGATCACTCTTCCCATCGGTGTCGATGTTTCATTGCATTCTGGCGACGATGTAGGGCCTCCGGTGCGTTCGGTGAAGGTACGGCGTTTGTGGATGTCACAATTGGCTGAGGTCCCAAAATCGCTATAGTAAAACCCTCGAAAATGGTAATGTCTTCCTAAAATCCTTCGGAATTTATCGATCATTGATGTTAAGAGTCCGATTGTGTATAATATAATACATTCTCGTCCTTTGAATATAGAAACACGAAATATTTGTTTAGAAACAAGGGTTTCCGAAGCTTTTTTCCTCGATCTTGGTGTGTATTGTTCGGATTGATGATTTGAAGATGTTTAGTGTTGTGTGTGTGCCTGTTATGGTGCTCTGTTTATGTACCTAGGGTTTAAAATGTTGAAGGGGGTTAAGGTGAGGCATGGATAATATGCGGTAATGGTGGATGGTCTCATGATTGAGGGTTTCATGATGTAAAATTACTTGGTATTGTGTTAGAATGTATGGTTGTAAAATAATGGATGCTTTTGATATGATTCTACTTGATGATGTTGAATGTGATTGTGATATTTGAATTTTTTTTGATTGAATGTTGGATAATTTTCATGTTATTGTGTACATGGAGTGTGTGGTATGGTCTAAGCTGGTTAACTAGATTTAGGAATATCTTGAATGTTGTTGTTGGAAAATCTGGCGAAGTTATAAATTAAAATGATGAAGTTCTGTAATGATACTGAACTTTGACTTGGACATTAGGCCTTGTTGTTGTGTAATCAAACCTTGATAGCAACTTTGGTGAATTTGCTCCTAAAATTTGTATTGTGTTAGTACATATATAACCATGTCTATTGAATATATGTGCAGTTATAACCCTGACTGTAAATTATATGTGCACATATAACCCTATCTATTTAATAGATGTGCAGTTATAAACATAAATATACATTAATTTATGCATATATAACCCTTACTGTTTAATTTATGAAGAATTATAACTCTGATTGTTTGCTGTATGTGCATATATAACCTTGTCTATATTTTATATGCTCAGATATTATCATAACTGTAATTATATGTGCAGTAATAACCTTTAGTGTATTTTTCTGTATTTTATAAATTCTTGATTTGTTTTTCAATCTAGCACGATGAAGTGTACACAATTATCCTCCGTCACGGTAGTCGCTGGAAAGCGCTTGAGGGTATCGATCCCGATAGATATTTTCTTGTAGTATTGAAATCAGACTTAACAGAGGGGTCTTTGGTGATGCCGAGGCATGGAAAAATCTAGAAATCGAGCTGAGTTTTGGTGATGACCGGGTGATGCTGCAATCCGATGAGGACGTGACAAATATGTTTGCTTCATGCGGTGGTGGAAAGAAGCTGGAGGTATATTTTAAGATTGTTAACCCTATGGAAGCTGGTTTTCTTGGTGAGAGCAGCAACACTGAAAAGATGGAAACATCAGGTAAGAAGAAAAGTGAAGATGTTGAAAAACTGGCAATCAAAGAAGCAGGTACTGCTGTGTCCGAGACATTGATGGAAAAAGACAGCTCGGAAGATGAAGATTATGTGCAGGAACCCGAGAGAGAAGGTCATTCAGACCAAGACAGTGACTAGTATCATTGGTACACTGAGGTTGGTTCCGAAATTGAGTCGGATGATGATGCTGGCAGTGACGCAACACCGGGTTAGAGGAATTCCCGGACACTGACTTAGAGGACAATCCCATGAAAAAATGCATCAACAATGAGAAGTTTGATATCAAAGATGAGGAAAAAATAAAACTGGTCAAGGATATGAGGTTCCAGACCCAAAAATATTTTTAGGAGTTGTTGCTTGACTTCTCGGTACAAAAGGGCTTCGTGTTTAAACATGTGAAGAGCGAGAAGAGTAGAGTCACAGTTAGGTGATCTGATGATAATTGTGGATGGAGGCTCCACAACTTGATACTACCCGATGGCCGTACTTTTTGTATTCGTACCCTATATGGAAGACGTACGTGTAGGCAGGAAGTGAAGATGCCACAAATTTGGATAGAGAAAAAACTTATTGCAATGCTTCAGGCCGATCGGCAGGTTTCTAATGAGGTGTTGATGAAACACTTGAAAGATTTTGGTGTTTAGCCACAGCGTCACCAGTTGATGAGAACAAGGCAATTGGCAGAATTGATGTTAGAAGGTAGCCACGGCGAATCATTCAAAGCCCTCTCGCAATATTGTGAAGAGGTGCAAAACAGCAACCCGGGCAGGCAAGTGATGATGCAGTACAAACCGGGCCAACCAGTGCCATATGTGAAAAGGTTTGTCATTGGATTTCAAGCTTCAAAGAATGGATTTCTGGCAGGATGTAAGCCATTTCTGGGATTTGATGGTTGTCACCTTAAGGGGCGGTACGACGGGGTTTTGCTTAGTGCACTTGCGAATGACCCGGATGATAGCATTTTCCTCCTTGGCTTTGCGTATGTCGAGTCCGAATCCAAAGACAGTTGGCTTTTTTTCTTCAAACGGATGGAATTATTCCTAGGAGGATTTGCGGAAGACAAACTTTGGACTTTCATGAATGATCGATAGAAGGTTGGTCGTCTTATACCTTTTTTGGAGTTTGATTTTTTTTATGGTTTAAGCTGGTTGAATATGTATCATGACTTTTCTGGTTTAGGATTTGTGTGCATATTGTGCATAATTTGTTGGTTGTTGATTTGTTCATAGTTTTTAATTGTTAGGAATTTGTGCTATTGTAACCCTGTACGATATAATAATGTGCAGATATATCCCTACATAATTTAAATATGTGCTGATATAACCATGTATGATTTATTTATATGCGGATATAACCCTATTTGATTTAATTATGTGCATATATAACCCTACTTATTGAACTAATGTGCAAATACGACCCTATATGTTTGAGATGTTTTTTGATTTTACCCGAAATAGCTTATGCACTGTCTGTTTTGTAATACACGACCTTGATAAGGCGATTGATGAGATTGTGACTCACGCCACACAGAGAAGGGGCATCTGACACATCTATGCAAATTTCCGTAGAAAGTACCCTGTAAATATTTTCAAGAAATTGTTCTGGAGAGCTGTTATGTCATATAAAAAAAGGGATTTCACAATAGCAATGGAGCATATGAAGGAGTTAAATGTGGAAGCTTATCAGTACTTGAATTCCCCTGGTGATGCTTTGTGGGCTAGATACACTTTCTCAACGGTCTTGAAGTGTGACAACGTAACTAACAATCCAACATAGTCCTTCAACAATTGGATTGGAGGGTTGAGAAACCAGCATATACTTACGTTGATGAAGGGTTTGGGAAAGAAGTTAATGGCAAGGTTGGATGAGCGTAAGAATAACTGTTTAGCCTGGGATAGTGTAATGTGTCCAAGGACTGAAGAAATGTTGAAGCTCATTTCAAAACAGTATCGACGAGTTACCTTCACCCTTGCTCAGATACGAACTATAAAGTAGTACATGGTGATTCTCATTACATGGTGAGGCTTGATAGGCGATCATGCGACTGTGGTGTTTGGGATCACACAGGGATACCATGTAGGCATGCAGTTGCGATACTGTTGCACAAAAGACAATCCCTCCACGAATATTGTGATCCCATGTTATCTAAAGAAACATTTTTGAAAGCCTACTCCCACATGCTCCAGTCCTTACCTCACATGACGTTTTGGACACCTAGCCAGACTGCTCAGCCGTGCCAACCTCCAGAATTGCATCGTGGGATTGGGAGACTAAACACAAAGATTAAAAAAAAAGAATTGGGAGGGACAAGGCAGCAGCAAAAGGAGTAAGTGTAGCAAATGTGGAGAATATGGTCACAATGTAAGGTCATATCAAGGGGGGTCCACTGCCAATTTTTTATAGCTCAAATGGCTAAGTCTGCCACAACATCCCATGTATTACCACTATAAATCAATTATGTGGTCAAGTATAATTTACAACAATGTATCCATTTTTGAAAAAAATTATTTATTTTTCTTCATATGCTACAGGGAGTGGAGTCGAGTTCCCAGGCTATTGTACAAGCCACATCACGTGCCGGAACCAGGAGAGACGGGACAGTGGCCAGGGAGGTTAATGATCAACCTTCGAAGCGAACCAGGGCTCCGAAGGGTCCGGATTCAAGGGAGTCAACTAAGCGACGGACAACAGGTGGAAGTTCAAGTACGAGGCCCCAGTCCAGACCAATAAGTCAGAGAAAGGTAGAACATCAAAAAAATAAACGAAAATAGTATTTACTGAGAGCATGTAATATTTTCAATACTTAAATAAATGGCATAATGAATATGTTCTGATTGCAGGAAAATGTTGTTGATAATGCGGAGCAGCATGACCCTGAAATTACTTCGAATGATGCTCATGTTTTTCTTTCATATTGTTCGTTGATTTTCACCTTTACAATGTTTTCTCGTTATGTGGTTGGCCCTAACTTTATTTTCCTCTAAAAGGTTCAAGAAGGTGGTGAACCTCAGGTTCACATTCAAACCTTTGACGAGGCAATTGATACTGAGATGCAATTCTCACCTCCTGTTTTGAATGACGAAGAGGTAACTTCCCACCTCTTGTTCTGGCTTCTTTCTGGGTTCAGATTCATGTTTTCTAATAACCTTATTGTATTGTAGGTTGTGCAGGAATCCATGGATATGATTGCAACCATTCAACAATCTGAGAATGAAATTGTAGAGCCACAACCACAACTAACAATGAAGAAGAAGACAAAGAGAACTAAACAAACAACGAGGCGTAAGTTGCAAGTGCAAGATCCTACTATCCAGATGAAATATCATACAACATGAAACTAAATCATTTTCAATTTCATAAAATTACATCTTAAATCATTTTCAATTTCCAACCGTACATACTCAGTTTCAGGGTAACGATGAGGGTGAGGAGATGATGCTTCAAATACTGGATGATGTGGAGAAGCAGTACAACATCGAAGAAGGGGCTTCTACGTCAAATGTTCATGATAGAAAGGGCGTTCCAGTGCAATTCGTCATTGAAGAGCCTCCTCAGGGGGAGGACCTGGTTGTCACAGATGAACCGGTTGTGAAGGTACAACAAGATATTGTGGTTCCGGTGAAGGTAGTTGTTGAGGAGAAGGTAGAGGACCAGACTTTGGTAGAGGAATAGGTTGCTGCCGAGGAGGAGATCGTTCAACTGAATAGTGACGACCAACAATTATACTCAGTCCAGGATCCAGTAACCGGTGACCATGTCATGCTTAATGAGGACACCGGAGAAATTGAAGGTCGAAAGCAAGGTGATAAAATTATCGCACATTTACCACGCCAGTACAACGCCGAGGTATTCTCATTTTCCAAATACTATTTCATTTTCAACACTTGACCATTGAACCTATGTTTAACGCCATAATTAATTTACTTACTTTGTACTATGCTCAGGATCTTAGTACGGCAGCCGAAGGTTTAGGACCGGTCGTAGTACACATATTACTTGGGAAAACTATGCTCGAAAGCCTAAACTATATGAACCCAGCATACCCGCATGTAATATGATTATGTTGGATCATTTATTAATTAGCATTCCCCAACGTCGTACAATTATGTTGGATTATGTTGGATTCTGGTTGTATCGTACAATTATGTTGGACTATGTTGGACTCTAGCTGCGATTCATAGAACTAATTATTAGCATTCCCCTGCATCGTCTATTTTTGGCAGCTATCTGGGCCCGCACCTCCCAAAGAGATCTCTATATTTGGTACTAAAATGGAAGCTACATCCAACATAATGTGGGGAAGGACTTTTCTATTCAGTGAGAGGGTTGTGAGGTTGCTTCGCCCAACTCTAGCTCCATCGGTGAATACGTCGGCGGCATCACATGCCCCAGTTCCAGCACTCAACCAAATACTCTACCCACACTCAGTCCAGAGAAGGAAACAGGAAGTCCTAGAAGAAGTGTGTCACAACCACCACCAACTGACCACATTTGATATCATTCATGAACACCTTTTGTGTGTATTTTAAGTCATCAAACTTGATTTAATTAATGTTTATTTTATGGAAATTACTTTTGTGGACTTTTGTGTGTAATTTATGTCATCAAACTTGAGATGATTAATGTTCCTTTCTAGTTTGCAACCTTCGCTGCCTTCAGCAGACGTTTATAGGAACACATTTGAACCTATATTAATGTAGTGATGTTTGTTGTTCGAAATGTTTTTAGAATTATCTTCTCAACAGATGTTTGTAATACTTGAATATGTTCGGATTAGTTTTTAAAGTGCAATTTAAAAAAACCTGACTACAACTAAGGTCGTATCACAACTTCGTAAGTCGTATTTACACCTTAGTGAATTGCATAAGGTTATATCAGGACTTGTAGCATATAAGCAGGGTTATATACGCACTTTACTAAATTCTTAAGGGTTATATATGCACTTTCCTAAATTAGTTAGGGTTATATCTGCATTTTTAAAATTAGTTGGGGTTATATCTACGCTTTTTTGAATTAGTCAGGGTTATATCTGCACTTTACTTATTTATTTAGGGTTTTTTGTTCTTAAATCTGTCACTCAAAGACAATATGTACCTCATTACAACTACTACCAACGACCGAATTCTTACGTGAGCTAGTGGGATTAAATAACACTACCGCCCATCAAAATAGAGACAAACATTCGACATGTCTAGACCCAGTCAAAATACAGATACAACTAAGGGAATACACACCAAAACAAGAACTACAACATGTTTGCTCCAAAGCAAGAACTAATTGTAAGCACAAACGTTCACTTTCCAACCAACCCCAACAAAAACTAGAACATGTTCGCACCAAGCAACACCAAATTCAATACCATCAACGCCTTTAGAGTGAATGCACAATTGCAACCATTTTGCGGTGCAAAAACACCTTCAGCTGCCACAACTATACCTTCTTCGACCTCAATAGGACTAACAGTACTTTATTGAGAACCTCTACTACAAAATTCTTCATGCAGCATCAAACTACCTGTACTGCTTCTACCGGAGTCAAAAGCATCGGGCACAACCCAGCCCTAGAATCCATGTTTGTGAAAGCATCGATAATACAGTCTCCCTGGATTGCTGACTGATCGTGACACACAAACAATCGTTCCCTTCTGACAAACAAGGCATACAAATCCTTCACAATGCACACGACTCGGAGTGCAGCTCTCTTCAACAATCAAAACAGGATACCCCCTTAAAACACTACCACACTCTAAACAACAACAATAAACCCATCTATTTCACGTAATCGACGACAAATCAATTTCCCCCAAATGAAAAAATAGGGTTAAGGTTCAGAAATGGGTTACCTTGAGCAGCGGACGAACGATTACAATCTTCGGGAAGGGAGGACTGCACCTTAGACACGAGTTTCACGCAAAATTGTGGGGGAAGAACCAGGAGCTAATCGCGACGGCGGAATTGGGGAGGAACTCGAAGCCGGATTGGAGGGAGGTGGCGGAGTTGACAAAAACAAAAATGGGAAGAATTTTTTAAAACAAAAGGGAGTACATCTATTTTCATGTGGAAGCCCCGATCATAAAGGGAAAAACAGTCAATCTCATTTCAGCTTTCAAGTCCGAGGGTATTTTGGTCTTTAAAAGTCGGTCAACTACCGGAAAAGATAAGTCAACGCCAAAATTGGTGTTATAAGGTTATATTTGCACTTTCATTTAGTAGTCAGGGTTAGTTTTGCACTAAAAATTATCTCAGTGTTATACCTGCACTTTCTCAATTGTATAGGGATATATTTGTATATTTCCCTAGTTATATTGATGACCCAACACCAAACGCAATTACATTCGAATATTTGCGACATAAAATATGAAGGGATAAATATATTTATAACCCCAACTTTAGGATGAAAATGTCAATATAACCCTGCAATATGAGAAAATGTCAATCTAACCCTAACTTATTACAAATTGTGCCAATCTAAATATAACAGTTGGTTTAATTGTGCATATGTAACCAAACTCGCTAATTCTGGTATTGACCTACAGAATGTCGACATTGACCAAAAATTAAATGACTACAATACCCCTCATACCAAAACTTAAAATTTAATGCCCATTATAACCCTGTTTTCTTTCTTCAAACACACCCCGGTGCCTGTACGCCGCTGCTTATCCGCCGCTGCTTCTCCGCCGCTTATAAACAAAAGAATGAAGCGACGACCATTGACATTTTTCTTCCTTTCAGTATCATGTTAACAAACTAAAATCATGTTGAGAATTAATTATATTTGTGAATTAATGCTGAGAATCAATGCTGAAAATCATGCATCTTACATCTCTTCAATCTGGTTGACAGTGTCCCTTCACCAAGAAGAATGGCGATGGCGGTGGTATGGAGAGCAAATCTTGGGTAATTTCCGATAAAAATATTGAGGAGACCATTGAAATCGGGCTTGGTCTTTGGAGGAGATAATACGGCAACGGAGGAGATCTGGTTTTGCAGGATTTCTGGTGGGGCTTAGTTGCAAGAGGCGGCAGAACAGTCGGTACGGATATACAGGTGCTGAACGAGGGCGGCGACACGAATTACCAATTCTGAAACTCAGAGAGCCCAACTCGCAGAGGGTAAACCCGGGTTTGAAACTCGATGAATTAAACATTCTGAAATTGGCCCCATCATAGTACCATCGGCTCTGGCGTCGGCGAACGGAGGAGTGGAGCTGGAGATTAAGGCTGTGTCGGAGGTGAGATTCTGATTGGGCATTTGGGGGTGGGTGGCGACAGCCGGATTTGATGGATTTTTCTTGATTTTGGAGTCGGAATCGGAGGCTGTCGGAGAGTTCGCTGATCCTCTCCTTCTCCCCTCACCCTTGCTGCTGCCCTCCTCCTCCTCCTTTCCCCTCCATCTCGCCATCGCCCTCTCTCCTCTCTCTCGTCGCCGCCCCCCTCCTTCCTCCCTGTCGTCGTCCTCCTCTCTCTCTCTCTTTTCCCCTAGCCGCCGTCTTCCTCCTCTCCCCTTCTTTCATTCGCCGTGCTCACCCTCTCGCCAGATTTCTTCTTCGCAACACCGCCGTCATCCTCACCCTTCATCTGCAAAGGTTTAAGAAGATGAGAGAAATGGTAATTAGAGGGCAAAGAAGTCTTTATCCTATTTATCAATTTTTAAGGGCAAAATTATCATTTCATCGGATTCCAGTCAAACAGTCGTTGACTAAAAAGTCAACCAAGTTCATGGTTAGATTGACACTTTCTAAATTGCAGGGTAATATTGGCACGTCCACTCAAAAAGTAAAGTTATTTTACTCTCTCCGTCCTTGCCCAATCTGCACATTTTTTATCAACATTCACAGACCATGTTTGACCAACGATAACTTTATTTATGTATAATAATGGTGTATTAAAATTTGATATTTTAAAAATATATCATGCAAGGAATCCAATGATATCTCACATAATGATATTGGTATCTATATATTGGTTGAAATTTATGGTCAAACGCATATTGAAAAAGTTGACAAAAAGTATGCAGATTGAATTACGGAGAATCACTTTTCTCAAAAGTGCATTTCCTTTAATCTCAACTCTCAAACAAGTGAAACACTATTTGACTTGAGACTAGTCAAACATATTGAAGTTGGATTCATTTTTTCAAAGTTCATTGATAAATTATTAGTTAACAAGTAGAAATTTGATGATCTCATAAAAGACAAAATTTTGAGAAATACCGTCTTTCCATAGGTTTATGGAAAGACGAAGTTTAATAGAAATAATAAAAAGGTTAAAAATTTTAGTTTCTATATTAAAAATTTATTATGCAACGTGTGTTAGTTATAAAATTTCTAACCCGATTCATGCAATCTGAAAATTTTATCTTTATTTATTTGAATTTACACTTTAAAGCTTGGTCTTTTCATAACTTATGGAAATAACGTCTTTTAAAGTGACGGACTCTATTAAAATGTTGCTTACATGTTTAATTTATTGTGACTATAAATTTATCAAGTTACGTGAGTAGAACAAATCCTTCTTGTGCACCTAATTTGGACTCAAGTTAGTAGAATATTCCAAAAAGTAAATAAATTTAGACTACAAACTACTTGCCTTTTTTAACCCTCCAATCCAAAATTTTCCATCGGAGAAAAACACAAAATGTGCACACTGGAAAAGAAAGGGGACCTCTTCATTTTGACCATCACCGGAGACCACGAGCACCGCCTGAACCCTGCCCTCATCGCCACCATCCGCTCAGCCCTCCGCCAAGTCTCCTCCGCCGCGCCCTCCGCCCTCATCACCACCGCCCATGGCAAGTTCTTCTCCAACGGCTACGACCTCGCGTGGGCCAACTCCGACAGATCCCGATTACTCCTCATGGACTCGGAGCTACGCCTCCTGATCGCCGATCTCGTCGCCCTCCCCATGCCCACCGTCGCCGCAGTCACCGGCCACGCCTCGGCGGCGGGCTTCGTCCTCGCCATGGCCCACGACTACGTCCTCATGCGCAAAGACCGCGGGTTCCTCTACATGAGCGAGCTGGACATAGGGCTTGTAGTTCCGGCGTGGTTCTTCGCGCTGCTGAGGTGCAAGGCGGCGAGGCCGGCGGCTTGGCGCGAGGTGGTTATGACGGCGGCGAAATTGACGGCGGAGAAGGGGGTGGAGCTGGGGATCGTTGACTCGGCGCACGTTAGCGCGGAGGCGACGGTTGCAGCGGCGGTGGGATTGGGGGAGGAATTGGTAAAGAGAAAGTGGGACGGGAAGGTTTACCGCGACAATCGGCGGATTGTGATGGCGGATTTCTTGGCGGCGCTGCCTTCCGCCGGAGATGGTGACCGCCTCCGCGCCGATTCGGTGGCTAAAAGTTTGTCCAAGCTGTGATCGAATTTCCTTCCACTTCCCGCCGGAATTTCATGGAAAGAGTCTTGAATGTATTGATGGTATAAAAATAGTGCATAAATAATGTCTATTAAATATATATAATAATAATTGATACTTTTTTAAAACTTGTAATCTCTCTTCACTCACTTGTTTGTATTAATTTTTAATTTTAATTTCAATTTCTCTCATCAAATTCCACAGTTATGAACTGCCATCATCGGTGTAACCATAAAAAAGTATTCCCACTGAATTTCATCAGTTTTTTGAGTTCCACTTTCTATTCGTTTTGTGTTCATCCGTCACTACATTGTTCCCAGCAAAATCGCTCTAGAAAATTTTAAAATTCGTGAACCCAACAATTAGGAAATAAACAACTCTATCGTTAAGGCCAAAGACGGCTTCTTCGGTTGACATTTTTCATGAAAAGAAAAAAAAAAGAGTATTATGTGAATTAAAATTTTTTAATACTCCATATAATTTTTTTAAAACAACGTGATATTACAAATCAAACCCAGATAAATGTTACTTCCTCTGTCCCAGTTAGGGGTGTTCAAATTGTCCGTCCCGACCCGTTTTGACCAGACCCATATGGGTCGGGTTGGGTCAATGTCCCATTTGGGTCAATGTGGGTCGGGCCAAATTGGGTCGGGTCGGATTTTGACCCAAATCGACCCGTTTTGACCCATTTGTAATTTTATCCCATTTTCTTGAAAAATAAATCATAAAAAGA
>JAULKM010000008.1:5632199-5642715 GCA_032355605.1 Rubia tinctorum
TCCCCTTGCTACCGATCCGCCTTGATCAGACTCCCTCTGACCTCGAAACTCGTCGACACTGGATCTCCTCCTCCCGATGAATTAAGGTATACGACTATGAATTTGATCAACAGGTCACGTATGTTGAAACATATAAAATCTGGTTCTTTGCAGGCCTCTCGGCAGAATGTAATCTAAAGTACAGATTTTTCTCAATTAAATTCACACACCTTGCAGCCGTTAATGTCCTCTATTTATAGTCCATATGCATATCAAAATGCTCCATAATTATCTCCATAATATTCCTATTTCTTACATGCTTATGAAGCATATCCAAATCCCATAAATAAAGGAATTTTCCTTATCTCAAATATCCGATAATATTCCATAATATCTCATTTCATAATTATAGGAATTTTACATAAAACCATTATGCTTCTAAATGGCTGATTCAGATATTGCTAAAACTCCAAGTTTTCATAAATTAATTTCATCGCAATATTCTGAACACCAAAAACTGAACTTCCGCAGTATGTTCCAACATTGAAATTATGAAGTGCTTGAATATTTCCTTCTCCATTTCAAATATCCTTGGAGATAGAAATTACCAAATATAATCCCTTGAAAAATATCCCGTCCATATCAAATTTCATAGCTAAATATTCCAAATCAATTCCAATTTCATAAATCTAATCCAACCCCATAAATATAGGAATTGATATATTCTCCAATCAAAACACCATGAACGAAAATACTTCTTCTCAAATTACAACTCCACATTCCTTTTATCACTAACATTCCTTCTTTGATGTTTCAACACAAACTATCCATATTTACATAATTTCCACAAATTGTCAACTTAATAAATCTGGACTTTAAAATGATGATAATGGAGTAAATGAAAATAAATTAAAGTGAGAGAAAGTAAAATTAGTGGATGAAATAAATCTAAAATTTATCAAATTTGAAAAGTGTCAGTTAAATAAAATGGTAAAGTGTGTTTGTAACCCTATATTTATTTTGAAGGTCCCAATATAAATCTCGAGATTTTGAAAGTGTCAAAATAATCCTAAATTTCAGTGGAAAGTGGTAAAACCCCTATCTGTGTTGCCTGTGAGAAATCTAGCACTGACTATCCTAAAATGACTAAAATACCCCTGCTTAGTTTTCTTTTTTTAAAAAAATTAGACGATTTTACTACGCTAATTTTTACTACAAAAGTTCAACCAACAAAGATAATACATTCCATATTTTCTACGCTAATTTGATAGATATATATTAAAGAGATAATGTATACACGGGCCCGACCTAAGGCTGTTGCAAGTGAATACTTTGCCTCAGGCCCCCAATTCTTCAAATTTAAAGGGACCCCAATTTATTTATAGTATTAATTATATATATATATATATATATATGTGTGTGTGGAAAAAAATTACTATATATTAAAGGGCACCCTATATTAAAAGTTTTTCTTCTTTCCAAACAAAAACCCTTCATTTCCTTCCTAAGCAAACCCAGTACCCCATAGAAAAGAAATGCTTAGCTCGATCGAAAAGAAAAAGAAACCCATAACTCGACCAAGATTGAAGAACAAAGAGGGGTTTTCAATCAAAATTGAGGGTCAATCTTTTCCTTCTATATTCCTCTTCTACCATTATTGAAGAATTTCAAGTTAGTGTCACATTTTCAAATTTTCTAATATTTTGTTAAGGCTTAAATTGATGGTTCATATTTTGAATGTTACTAAATTTGGTGAATCGTTTAGCCCCTTTTAGTTTTCGTGTTTAATTTCGCCATAGAAATAAGAAATAAAACCTCAAAGTGAAAGGAAAAGTGCCACGCCTTTTTCTGGTCTGAATTTTTCAGTGAACAAAAAAAGAGCCAAAACTTCGGTGACGTGGATGAGATCCGTATTCTTAATTCCGGATAGCAAAGATGATGCGCAAGAAATTATTCCAATGGCTCCTAACCCATATAATTGAGCAGTAGTAGCAATTCCTATTACCACTAGGTAGCATTTTGCTTCAATGGTTGTACAGAGCAATCCACTAAAATCAATTAACTTAAATTTGGTTCATTTTGTTTAGCCTTATATTTTGATGAATTGTTTGTGTTGGATAACAGATTAAAACTTTTTTTATTATATTTAAGGGCCTTTTCGGTAACTTACTTCAGACCTTCAAAATCTTATGGACGACCATGTGTATGCATGATATAGTTCATTTTTCAACAATCAAATACATATTCAAAATCAGATTAGATCAAATGTTTTTACATAATCTAAATTAATTACCGAAAAGTGAACAAATTTTTAAACATTTATAACAAGAAAATTTCCAACCTTAAATGTGGGTATGGTTCATCACTTTTGCTGTAATGTGCAGTCCACCTCTCTTTTCCAGTCATCCTACTCCTCATTTGAATAGTTCGTCCCATGTGACATCAAAGCACTTTAGGTCACAAAAACCAAGTCTTTCAGGTTCACAACTTAATATTGTACTTCATCCGTCCCATTATAAACTTTATATTTTTTTTGGAACGTCCCATTATAAATTTCTTAATTCTAAACTTTTTATATTTAACCATAAATATGTGGTCATAATTCTTCATTTCATTTGATTTATGTCGGCATATTCTCATCACCCATTAAAAATATGTCACATATATTTGTCTTGAAGTTTTTGCAAAAAGCAATTAGAAATTTTAAAGTGGAACGGAGGGAGCATGGGTTATATGAGTTTTACCAAATGATTCAATCCTAAGGCCTCAAAAGTAATTGCCTTTGCATGCAACATCAAAAGGGTTAAGTGAGAGACAATTAGTGTTAGACGAAGATAGATAACTCGATTTTTTTGATTCAGTGTTAGACGAAGACAAATAACTCGATTTTTTCCGATGAATCGTCTTTAGTATGAGAGTTTTGTAGGATTCTCATCCTTTTTCTATTACTCTCAATTTTGTACAAGGTGCATTTACAATATATGATGTGGAATAAACTCATTTACGTACATTGGGGTGCTAGCTAAATACCACAATTTTAATATGTGGCTTCAATGGCTAAAAGAAATATACACAAGGGCGATAGGCGATATTACAATACAAAACCAAGGCTTATGTTACAGCGACAAGGACACCCTAAAGATAAGTGGTTATCCTGTGTAGTCATCTTGTACCACAATAGCGACTTAAAACTACCATTAAAACCAACCACATTGAAATATTAAATGAAACGTGTAAAATCATTTTAATTGCCAAAAGTAATATCTGTTAGTGTATAGAAATCACTTATAATTCATCGTTATATCACTAACTTGACCCAAAACACCGTAAATAACTCAGTTACATTGATGAATCTATGGAAGTTCAAAATTTTCAAGGTGGTAAATTTAGATATCTTGAATTTTGAATGAATCTTGAATTGGAAAGAAAAAAAGGAATTAAATGCATAGGTGAATCTCTAGTTTAATATAATTTTTATTTTGTTTGAAGTGGTCATGTAATTCTTAATTAGCATTGACTTTAATATTTTAAATCGTTTGATACTTGATCGATGTTGACTTGTTTTTTTTGTAGAGAGCCAGTGTAAATTACATAAATATTTTAGTAGTTTGACTATTTGTTTTGAACCAAAAATAAGACCTCCATTTATTTATTTTTGTTAAAAGTGTCCATATAATCTTTGACTGGTGTATAAGTTTTTCAAAAGTGTAGGTAAACCGTTGAATGGCGTAAGAGTTCATAAGTTAACTACTCTTACCATTTCTCGATAAAAAACTTAAGGACAAAAATAATTTTGTTTGTTTGGCAACCCTAACTCATTTCAGGCACCACTAGTCACCACACCATGTCGCTCACCTTCACTCACTAATATCATCCAACTCAACAGCACTCATTGGTGCCTCATTGCATCACCATTGTCATTAATTTAAATACCACCACACCCCCTCTTTCTGTGCCCCAACAATCCCCTTCTCTTCTCACCATTGCTGAGCTCAACAACCCCCAACAAATACCATATGTGCACATTTATGTACACAAATGTGCACTGTCACTCAAGATTTCCATGTAACGACTGAAATCAAAAAAAAAAAATCCCAATGATCATCAAATTAATCGTCAATTCCTTCCACTTTGAAGCTGATTTTGCCAAATAGACCTTTCAAGCACGGGAGCCAACAGTGCAATGTTTACGTTAAGTACCAGTCCCCTTCTCTTCTCACCATTGTCGAGCTCAAAACCCCCCCAACAAACACCATGTGTACACAAACATGCACTACCACTTGCATTTCCATATAATGACTGAAATCAAAATATCACAATGATCATCAAATTAATCGTCAATTCCTTCCACTTTCAAGCTGATTTTGCCAGATAAACCTTCCAAGCACAGGAGCCAACAGTGCAATGTCAACGTTGACTTCTTAAAGCAAGTTGACATGAATGATACAGAATAAAATACAAACTTATAAGATCAATTTAAGGTTATTTAGATACTTTTATAGAGGATCTAGATCATAATATCAAAAAATAAGAAACTAAAGATTTCGAGAGCTATTTTTACTAGAAATATTTTAAATGAAACTCGTATTAAAATAGTAGAGCAAATATCCAAATAAAACAGAGTGCCAAAACAAAAATGTATTTTATGTAAAGATTCAAAGCGAATGCAAAATTTTGTAGATATGAGCTGCTTTTGAAACCGGTGCTTAAGCTTTGACACGCCCATAGAACTTGGCCTTCTCCTGTGTTGTCTGGAACCGGCCATGGCCAAACTTCGACGATGTATCAACGAACTTCAGCTTAATCTCCTCCAATGCGAGCCGAGAAGTCTGGTTCAACAACGTCTGCCTCAAAGTCACGACACGCTTCTTTGGACCAACGCAGCACCCCTTGATCAACAGATAATCATCTTTCACAACCCCATAGTGAGGAAAGCCACCCATCGGAGTGATTTCCTTCTCAGTCCTACAAATGGCAAACAAAGTACTTGTTTAGTTAAGGAGGAACAATCGATTAACTAACAGTTATGAGTTGAAAACCTGTTCAAGCAGAATGAACTCGGGATCTAACCTGTCAAAATCAGTTATGGCTGAGTGAGCCTCCTGACCAGCTTTGCCCAACTTGTACACTTTCTTGTTCATTTCAGTGCGGTGATGGTAGCCGTTCTGCCCAGCCCTAGCAACAGTAAACGATACCCGAGCAGGATGCCAGGCACCAATACAGGCCACCTTGCGAAGACCACGATGAGTCTTTCGGGGGAGTCGAGTCACACCCCATCGGGTTACAACGCCCTCGTATCCTTTACCTTTGGTAACCCCAATGATATCAAGCATCTCATCCTTTTGGAAAACAGCATCCACCGGTACCTGCTTTTCAAAAAAGCTGTAGGCATAATCAACCTTCTGGGCAATAGTACCACCATTGACCTGAATCTCCATCAAGTGAGCTTTCTTCTGCTTAAGGCCCTTCATTTTGCGTATCTACACATTCATCATTCATCAGATCAAACCATTGCATAAGCATACGACAATATCAGATCAATTGACTTGGAATGAATCGGCATTACCTGAGTATGAGCCAAAACACGAATCACAGTACAGTACTTCTTCATCTTTTCCAACTGTGCTTGAATATCCTTTTTGCCCTCTTCAGTTTCAAATTTCAGTGAATACCTTGCAAAAGCCTTCTTCTTAGACTTGCTCCAATTCTTGTAGAATCTCCTTTTGACCTCCTCATTGAGATGTTGAGCCCACACAGTTTTCAGACAGCGGAGACCACGGGGCGTTTTGATATATCCAACTACCCCCACAATAACCATTGGAGGTGTTTCGATTATGGTCACTGCTTCACATGTCTCTTTCTTGTGGAGTTCTGGAAGATCAAAGAGATTAGCAGGTAACTAAAGATAAGTCAAGAAATAGTAATAATTAGAAGGAAAAAACATCGTATGTACTCTCCAAGGGCAAAAAAATCATAAATAGGATTACAAAAGACTAGAGCAAGTAATGTACTCAAGAATGACTTCATTACCTTAAAACCAAGGTAACAACCCAAAAACATAATGTTCAATATGAAAGATACTGCACTACTAAAGCCAAAAAGAAATAAAACAGAAACAAGACAAATTGCTAAGAGTGAGGAACCCACTTGATCCAGGCTTTTCGACTTCACGCACAATGTGAGTCATCCCAGCTTTGTACCCAAGGAAAGCAGTCAGCCTGCAAGCTTTAGTTGGATCATCTTTGGGGAAAGCCTTCACTGCAAAACATTAAAGAAAACAAGTTAAGCATGTAATCTAATCAGAGCAAGCAAAACAAGCACAATAATCAAACACTTGAAAAAAAACAAATCAGTCATAATACCAGCAGAGATATAAAAATGAATGAATCGTGTGAATGAAAATGTAAGGAATTAGGAAACCTTTTCCTCTGTGACGCGCCGCTCTCTTCCTTGGAAGGAAACCCAAAGACCCGTGTCTTGGATGTTCAAATTTGCGATGAGACATACTTGTGTCTAGTAACTCTGCAAACTCAAAAGGGCAAAACATTCAAGCATTCCAACCCACAAAACATACTCCAAATTATAAGCAAGTCTTAGCTTCCATCAACAAGTCTATACTATACAATAACCAAAAGATGCAAGAACACCTAAAATGATGGGCAAGTTCTCAAGAACAATTGTGAAACCTATCAAGCACAAACAAATGAGCCAAATCTATGTTTGTTTATCGGCTAGATAAACCCTATCAACAAACCAACCACCCAGTCATTATAGGCTAGATGGACCCAAACACACAGTATGAATAACATTAAAGGACCCATGTATATTTAAACTAGAAACAGTTAATTCAAAAGAATTACACATCAGTTGAAGCAAACATGTGACATCAATGACCACCACCAGCAAACAGATTAGATATGCTCCCTGACCAAAGGCCTATGGCATGAAGATTATCCATGCCAATTCTCTAGCTCATGTGTCTTTCATTCCCAAGTCCCCGGTTGGGGAAATGGCAAACGAGCACTTCTGAGACTCAAGCCTTGATTGCTAATATTAAGGGACAGCATTTCAATCAGTGCATAGATCAGTGGCATATCAAACATGTCAACAACCACAAAATGTTTCTTTTTTTTCAAGAACACCACTATAAACTGATTACTACAGCATGTGTAGATTTTAAAGCAGTGAAACAACGTAAAATCACAATTCCTTACTGAAAATTGATGTTCCAACTTCACTTGTGAATAATCATTGGAGAAGCTCAAACACTTACAAACCTAGCCTATTCGAAACAGATAGTAAACAAACTAGAAATTCAGTGTAAATCAAACAAACATACACAGATATATCAAATCACACTATCTTCATCAACATAAACAAACAACAGAGTCAATAATTAAACAAACTACATCAACATCACCATAACTGAATCATTAATTACACATTTTTTTCCTGGATCTTGTCGAAAAGGCCGCGAACCTAAACGATTTTACCTCGACGTCAGCGCTGGGAAGATCTGGTGAGCAAAAATGCGGCAAGGCTTGGCGGCACCAAAATCTAAAAAGATGCTGCTTCTTGATAAAATGGGGGGTTTATAAAAATTTACCGACGATGATTTGACGGATACGATTTGCTGGAATAGATCAGAGGGTGGATTTGAGCCGTCAGATTATACGACTAGGGTTCTGTATAAGTTTCTTATCCTTCGGCCCATGAATATGGATTACTATAAACTGGACTAGGGCTCTGTCTCGGGCGAATTGGATCAATGATATTACAAAAACGGTTTTAGTCTTTTAGATAATGAACTGGACCTGTGTTGGGCCAAATGAGTAAACGTTTATCTCAGGTCATGAAGATGAAAAGGAAAACGAATTTGGTAAATCACACCCAGTATGTTATTAGTTTACACTATAACACGTACTTCCTCCATCCCACTAAAAATGGAAGAAAAAAAAAGTACTCTTTTTATGCAAACTGATTTGACAAAAAATAATTGTTTCATACTTATAAAACTTTTGAAAATAAAAAAAATCACCTTCGCCCATTGTCGGAGAACATTCCACCAAAGGTTGGACCACCTCTTGCCACTAAACCCACCCCACCCCCACCCACCGACCCACCGATGGCTACACAAAAATTGAAAAATAAATGCCAACCCCACACTCCGGTGAACTCCCTCGGCTCTTTTCAATTTTCCCACCTCGATCCAAGTGAGCTCCACTGCTACCATCCCATCGTGAAGATTCGACGAGCCAGCCACCCCGTCTCATAGAATCTAATATGCCTTGTTACCACCACCCTCATTGCAAAATTCGAAGATCTCTCACTCCACTGTAATGATAGAGTGAACATGATTCCAACGAGCTCGACACTCAGTTGTTCGAGCAACATAATCGGACGCCCACACTCATGGAGGTTTGTCCTGCATCCACCCAAATGGAACTGGGTATAGAGGTAGTTTTGGTGGGATGGGTGGGTATGGGTATGAAAATAATACACGTCATGAATAGTGGGTCAGACATAAATATTAGTTCGCCCCGCCCCGCCCCGCCCCGCCCCAGTATACCTGCTATGCACATACTAATTTAATGTATGGTAAACTATTATTAATGAATAATGCACATATTTTATCTATAATATTTTCATATAAATAATTATTACATTTTTAATATTAAAATTTTATTTTAAAGAATATTTTTTGAATTTTTGAATTTATAACTGGGGTGAGAATAATGAGTTTGAAGTGATAGGAAGACACATTTGGGTGATGGGGCAGGGTGAATTTTTTTTAAAAAAATACCCAATAGACGTGGTTAATTTTAAAATTGTACCCGCCATGAGTGATTGAGCGGGTATAAGTATGAAAATTTTAGGTGGGCATGGACATGGAGGGACCATAATTTGCACCCGCCCTATTGTCATCCCTACCGGTAACTCAAGCGTGAGCGATTAAGTGCCCTTGAGTGATATGGATCGAATGCTCGCATAGGCACCTAGTTCTCTCGAGCGCTCGCAATCGGCCGTTCAAGTGCAGGCGACCATACCGGACGCTCTCAGTGTGGCTCGGTTCTCTCGAGCAACACTAATCAGCCTAAGTCACTAGAGTTATAGCGACTGCCACCGCCAACACCACCATTGAACACTATTGGTATGAGATTGTCGTCACCACACTATTGCTTCGAAATCACCGCCAACACCATCACTTCATTATTTATCATAATACAAATATAAAAATTATATATACGGATATAAAGTTGCAAAATACAGGGTATATTTTAGGAAATGACAAAAATAATAGAAGTTCAAATTTGCAATTGATGTGACAAAGTCTCATAAAAATGAGACAATTTTAGAAATTATCAATATTACCTCCGTTTCTTTGGATGTGGCACCATAACTTTAGATACTTGGATTAAACTGAATTAAATGTGTGGATGAATTGAATTTAGAAAGGAATTAAAATGAGTGGATGAAATTGGAGGAATATTGCTATAAAAGGAAAGTGTGTCAAATTTACAAAAACAACAAACAAAAAGCATGTCACATCCAATGAAACAGAAAGAGTATATTTTAGTAGTAAGATATATTTAATAGATGTATTACCAAAATCCTTCCTATTTTGGTATTTGTGTTATTAATATAATTTTACCTATCTATTTATTAAAACTTGCTCTCCATTCTCCTATACTCGTTATTTTTCATATTTATTATTTTTATTGTTTTATATGAGAATGAATCGTTTGGAAATATTTTTTGACTATTTGGATATTATCTTCATTTATTTAACCATATGTGCATGTCATCGATAGTATAAATCACATTTATTAACTGATAAGTATAATAATCTATTTATTTATTTTTGATGATGATGATGAGTGAAAGACTATTAATTTTCATAAAAACTATTTTAAAATTTTTAATTAAAACGTGATATTTCAAAATTCGGATGGACAAAAAAAAGTGATGAGTAATAATCATTACAGTCATTGAATTCGTGTGCCTTGGCTTTGATTACCAAGGAAGTATTAACATGTTATTATTAGATTCATTGAATATAATTTTTAAGCAAAATGTTGGTCATGATGATGTAGGTATCTATATGATACACAAACGTGGGTGCAATGAGTGAAAATGATATGAATGACATAATAGACAGGGATGGTAGTGAGTCTGGTTTTGGTGGAATTTCGCCTCATATCTGTCCCAATGGGGCAAGTATGAATGTAGTTTTTTGGGATTGGGGTGGGTTTGATTATGGAAATTGATACCCGCCATGGGTAGTGGGTCGGACATAGATATTAGTTTATACCCGCCCCATCCACTGTACCAGCTATGTTACACACTAATTTTTTATATAATAAATTATTATTTATCCATAGTGCACATATTTTACTTATAATATTTTCATGTAAATATTATTAAACTTTTAATATTAAAAATAGTAATTTTAAGGGATGTATACCAATATAACCCTACCTACTTGACATAAGTGCCAATATAACCCTCAGATAATTTTTAGTGCAGATATAACCCT
>JAULKM010000008.1:5674403-5693088 GCA_032355605.1 Rubia tinctorum
ACTCCTCCACAATTAAGATCCCAGAGCCAATAACAACCTACATTGCCAAATCAACAGAAGCTCAACAACAATAAACACCAACGGGATTAACAGAAATTGAAATTATTTCCCTCGGAGATATAAAAAGGGGCCAGATTCAGAATCTACCTAAAAAAGGCAATTTTTTTAGGAGGCTGATTACCAGATAATCTGAGCCCTGGATTATTCCTCATCCACTCGCATCCGACAGTGTACAGTATTACCCCAAAATCCAAAAACCGAAACAATTAATTTAAAAATAATAATGATGATAATAAATAATAATTTTCCACAACGAAAAATATTAAAGGAAAACAGGAAAATCGAAATGTGTCTGTCAATTTAGAGAGCTGGTGAGATAGAGATAATTCCGGATCTAAAAAGCCCTAAAAACGATGCCAACCGACAATTCACTCCGAAAAGAATCCAAAAAAAATCCCCAAAAAATCTGTTTCCCTAAACTGTAACACGAATTTCAAAATGACAACGAAAAATGGTCGGAAACTACAGCGATGTTTTATTCTCACGAGCTCTTTTTCGCCATTTTTCAGTCTGTAAATTTGTTTGATTTTCGGGGGAAGAAGAAGAAGAGGGGAGAGCTCGAAGGTCTCGTGAAGAAGGAATAAATAGTGGGTCCCTTCCATCTGCCACGTGTCAGGACAATTGGGATTCTCCACTTATAATTTGGGGGGACCAACGCGCCCTTCTTCATTTTTTCTTGGCATATCGGATGGGTTCTTTTTGTGCTTTTCTCCGCCCGCTTCCTATTTTTACCCATAGGACCAAAAGGTCCAAAACGAAAGAAAACATGCAAAAAATAGGACCAAAACGAAAAGAAAACATGCTTTACACTACTCACTTTCTTAATTATTTTTTTTTCCTAGATGAACATTTTATCCAAAATAAATTTATCTATTAAACTCATGAGTCCGTCTCTTAAAAGACGATATTTCCATAAGTTATGAAACATCAAAGTTTAAATTGCAAATTAGAAGAAATCAGCATAAAATTTTCAGGTTGCATTAATCGGGTCATAAACTTATAACTACTGCACGCTGCATAGTAAATTTTTAATATTGTAACTAAAACATTTTACATTTTAATAATTATTATTCAACCTCATATTTTCATAGATCTTTCCCAATATTTTGTCTAAACTCATTTGGGGGTTGTGGTTGTAGTTGTTTTTCTCATAGTACTCCCTCTGTTTCACTATGTTTAGCATAATAAGTTTATGTGTTTTTTAAGTGAAAATGTGTGGAGAGGATTGAGTGAGAGAAATAAAAAAATTAATGAGTGGCTGAAAATGATGTACTCTCTCCGTCCCAGAGAGAGAAAATCTCTCTTCAGATTTTCCTCAGGTGAAAAAGACGAGATTGCCCCTATCTTCAACCTTCTTCCTCCTGATCTGAATCTCTCTCCCACGCCTCCAACCTCTGTAACCTGCCTGCATATCCCCTCTCCGTCACATCGCATTTTGCCTCTGCATTCCCCTCTCTGGGTTTTCCCTCTCTCCGCCTTCCCTTTCTCTGGCAAACTATCTCTGCGTCGCCTTTATATATGTATTCCTCTCATTGTATACAGAGTCTTCTTCCTCGCGTCGCCAGTGGTGAGTCTGGTGGGTGAGTTTGGTGAGTGAGTCTGACGGAGGCGGTGAGTATGGTGGGTGAGTCAGGTGGGTCTGATGGGTGAGCATAGCGGAGGTGGAGGGAGGGGTGGTGGTGAGAACGAGGGCAATGAAAGGAGAAAGAGGTGGGGTGGCGGAGATGGGGATATATAGGAAGCGGCGGTTGGTGTAGTGGGAAGGGAGTGGGGGCGCATAGGAGGTGGTGGAGAGGGGGTAACGAAGGTGGGTGTGGTGGGGTGGCGGAGGTGGGGTGAAATAGGAGGGGACGGAGATGGGGTGAAATATGAGGAGGCGGAGCTGGTGAAGTGAGAAGGAAAAGGTTGGCGTCAAGGTGAATCGAAAGCAGGAGGAGAAAGTGGGTGGTGGAGGAGAAAGAGTGTTTGTTTAGGGTTTGGTGAGGACTGATGAGAGTGTTGGTTTTGTGTGTAAAATGTTAATGTTTTAAGGGCAATTGTGTCTTATGATATGTAGAATTTTACTTAAGGGGAAAAGTGTGCAGATATGTCTTAGACAACCAAAAAAATGTGCAGATTCCCCAGGGAAGGAGTGAGTACTTTTTGTCATAAAAGAATGTGATAATATTATAAAAACATGTTGATGGAGTATTCATTTTACTTTAAGTTTGCTCTTTCTACTTTTTCTTTCTTACCTCTTGCATCTTCTTAACCTTTGTTTTCTCCCGGTAAACTAAAAATGAAATCCTTTGCTCCATATGTTGACCCTATGGTTGTTTAGGGTTATTTTTTACTTCTTACACCTGTCGTAATGCTTTAATCCTTCACATTTTCCCAGCCATGTAACACTACAGGTACTCTTTACGTGGCTACCCAAAACGATACCGTTTTGAGAGTGTCGTTTCCTGTCCAAACAGTTCTCCATTCATCTTTTTCCTTCTTTTCCCCTGGTTTTCAGTTTCGTTGTAGCTTCCCCTTATGTTAGCCATGTGAACAACTCACCTTTCCTGTCTTCCAATCCTTGAATTCTGCTTTCAATATTTCTTCTTGGTTTTCTTCTTGATCCATAACTTTTTTTTCTTTTTATGAAGTCCCAAAAAACCCTAACTGAATTGGGTTTTTGGTGGCACTGCGATAATTGTGCAGGTTGCTTGAGATTTAGGAGAATGAGAGGGTTGTATGAGGGGAGGTAGAGAATAAGCAGGAACGGATGTAGGAGCTGGAGATGGAGACACAGGCGAGAAAAAATTCTAAAGAAAGAGGGATTTGAAGAGAATGGCTACTGAAGAAAAAATCCTCTTCAAATCGAAGAATGTGAACAAACTCCTTGTTTTTCTTGTTTTTTTTCTTCAAAATTGTCCGAAAATACACTAGGTTCAACGTGCGTGCGTGTGTTTGTTTTAAAATTTTATATAGAGCTTGATGTATTTAAAAATAATAATGAAATGGGGGCAATGTATGAAATGGACGATTTAGGTCTCATTTAACTAACTTCTCTACTGGCTTGCTTGTGTTGTGTGTGTGGTTGGTACACACCATGATGAATGTAGAAAAGAGTTTAATTAGCCTCAAATTATGAAATGTTGTTTTTGTTTCCGTTGAACTTTCATTTGTCCTCCACAATATTAGGCGAAGAGGAAAGAGTAGAGGCTTCTGGAAGCTCTTAAAAAATTGAACCTATTGAGACCACTAAAACTACTCATGATCCTAACGTATTAACCTCAAATAATCATTTTTTGTTGGCCTTCATTAATGGTTTTGTTGCAGATCCCGGGTCTTCTGCCGATGATTGATCAAGTTATGATTTGCATTTCCAACTCCTCACATGTTAGAAAGTTGATATTTTATCTTTTCAACTATTTTACTGAACACAATGAGATGGGCTTAACAGTCTATTACTAACCTGCATATTAACCAGGTAAACAAAGCATAATAACATAGCTGCACGTGTAGTGCTACACTTGCAGATCGCAGGATTTGCGAGAGCGATGAAGAAATGTTGCAAGAAGGTGGAGGGATCGGAGGATATGGTGGATATAGTTCGGACTAGGGGGGTGATGAGGCTAACATGGTGATCATTTCCACTGGTGCCGCTATTCTTGTCACTGTGTGGTGCTAAGGTTGCTAAGGTGTATGCACTCTTTGTTTACTTTGATAATGTGGATGGTTATGTGTATTCTAAGAGGAGATGAGTTTATATATTTGTTTGTTTGTTATGTTGTTTCAGCAAGGTAATCGATCCATTCTTCTGCCCGTGGGAGTTCAGATGTTTCTGAAGCTTTAGGAGGAGTAGCTATTGATCATCAATTCCGAAGAAACTACACCCCACAAATGCTGGTCATGGACTACATCTTTTCTCTTGCTCTACACCTTTTGCGGACACATAATGAGGATAACAACTTCCCTGTTATTAAGTTATAAATTGTTCCTTGAATTGATTTTGTGTAGTTCAGTACATCCTACTTATCTATTAGTATGGTTCAGTGTATCCTAATAATCAAATGTTTTAAAATTCATTAAAAACATACTTAATTTTAACCAAACATATAAAAGATAATGTTTAATACGAATGATTATTCAGCTCACTGCTCAACGCGCGGTGTTACATCACTAGTCAAGTTAACCAAACTACCATTATTTTACACTTGACGATCAAATATATATAAAAAATAAGTATATTATGTCAAACAAAAATTCTCTAGCAATGCCCTCACAATGGAAGAGTTACGGTGAGTAATTAAATTTATGATCTCTATAATAAATAAATAGGAACGCAGTATCAACTCGAGTTGAATTGTTTCAGTGGTTTTGAACTTTGTTTTAGCATTTCAAATCAGATCATTTTTTTAACGGCTTCAAATGTATTTTTATGGGTCGGTGGGTTATCGGATCAGATATGGTACTGTGGAACAGATTGGTTCAAAGTGGGTCAAGATGCTGCATCATTTTCATTTAAGTGTTGGCTACATGGATTTTTTTTACATAGTGATAAAGAGAGTGAAAAATTATAGTGAAATTACATAGCGACTGATGTAACACAAATGAAAAGACAAACATATCAATAAGAGTAATGATAAAGAGAGTGAAAATTTATAATAAAATCACACAGTGACTGATGTGGCAATAATGCAAAGACAAATGTATTCTTAAGTAGTTACAATTTTTAAGGAAGATGATTAGTGATTTAATCTTTTACTAGCATCCACATCATTCACTATGAGTTTCACTATGAATTTTTGAGAATTTTTTTTATGTGTGGAGAATTAGTATGTGGGGGTGAGAGGCCTATCAAAAGTCGACACGTGGCAAATGGAAAAGAAGGATAACAAAACCGTTAGAGCATCGACAATGGTAGTGAATTTAAGGAGCATTTCTTAAGTGTCACATCATTAATTTTGATTAAAAAAATAAGTAAGGACCAACTACCAGCAATAAAATGATATTTGAGAACCACTTCTTTAGCCCCACGTCACCATTTCTAATAAAAATCATTTAAAATTTTATTATATTTTATAAAATACCAATATCATGCAAATTAAAAATTATACTGTATTGACTATATAAATATGAAACAAATATGTTTATTCTTTCATCCAAAATAATATGTTATATAAAAATTTAAATGATTTGACATTATCAATATTAAAATCAATATCATATACTTTTTAAAAAAACTATATTTGATCATTATTTCCAAAATGTTTGAAAATATATTCAACGATGTCCGTTCTTAGTTGATGATGAATGTCCCAATCACGGATATTTTTTATTGGGAATGTTTAATTCTTAAACACAACGGCTACATTTCATTGGAAGTATTTGTTTGTATCATAACCAAATTTCAGAAACATAAACACTATACCAGATCACCTCCTAAACCTTCTACATCAACATTTTCATAAGAATTACATATCACTTGAGAAGTTAAGTTTCCTCGCAGCAGCACACTCATTGGCAAGTAATTATTGGCAGCTAAATGAAACTTGAGGGTAACCATCATTCTTTAGATCTAGAGCAGATCACTGAGATTCTATCCCATCAGTCCCAATTGTAATGATGCTAGAGCATCCTTCCACTCCACCTGAAAATGAGTTAACATCTTGAAAATTAGAATGACAGTTAAAATATACATTAACTATCTTCATAGACTTCAATATAAGATCAACATAAACAAAATATTTATTATTTCACCCGCAGCTATTTTGTTATTATGTTTTGAGATCATATTGACCTCATCGTTTTAGATTGAAGGGTTCTCCACGAAAATGGTGTCATTGCAAATATCTGTTTTATTAATATCATCTTCTTTTCCTTTCACACCTGAAATAATTCATTAGTGATAAACTAAAACTAAACATATAACGTACTAAATATCATATATTTCTTTCTTGGTTGAGGTTTAGTGGATTGACTGCTTCTTTCAATCTCTTCAACACCATCTCCTTCTTCCTTACCTAAAGGATATAATCAAAAGTATGTTAAAATACAAGAAATTAGTTTGTATTTCAAATAAACAAGCAAGTGTATAGTTGTCAAACCTATTGTTATCTTCCTCTGATGTGCTCTATTCCTTTTCATGTTATCATAGAATCCCTTGACTCGCCCCTCAATTCCCTCTTCAACTTATTACGTGGAGGAGCAAGCACTATTATATTACCATGAAGTTGATCTACACTGCTTTCTTGAACAGCCAGACTTGGATCTTCAGCATTTGCATCACTAATATTTTCTTGAACGGTTTTACTACAAGCTTCCACCTCATCGATTGCTCTCTTCAGTTCTCTCTTTGCTACTTCAGCTAATTCATTTGTCAATGAGCCAAGGGTAACTAGAGTTTGAGCCATATGTGACAACTCACTGAACCGCTCAGACAACAGAACATTACTATCCACTTCCATAGTATATCCACTTTGCCAGATAATGATATTGGGATTTACAACTTTCCTCCACCTCGTTAAAAAATACTCTGAGGGGATATCTTTGACATCGTTCATCCTCCACACTTTCAAGCGAAAGGCATATCAGTGAACTCAAACTTTTGGCACGAACATCTAGCCGTGTTGGCTGAGGATATAACTCAACTTAACAAACTCTTCCAGTATGAAAACACTCTACATCATATAAGACCATTGGACTATCATCACATTCTGATGGATTACTTGCGCCAAGATTGACAAATACATTTAACTCTGCCTGGAAGAGAAAAAACATATTCCTCGTGTAAACTTTTTGTGCTACGCGTTCGACAACCCATTTTGATACTAAATTTGGTTTGCTTTGACTTGACTTCAAATCTGCAGGTGATTCTTTCCGAATACTAAGTGATATTGCTCTATCGAATTTCTTCATGAACTCTATAAGAATGTGTTTTCTTTTTAAGTACTTCTTGAAATAATTGTTCATACTTTCACTGCGTTGTGTACTATCCATGTCTGCGACAATGGTGGATATTTCAAGAAAAAACAACATTAAAAAAAGAAAAGATAATTACCTACACAAAAGTGTTGACTTCTATAAATCTGAGCTCGTTTCCCTTTTTCCCCCCCAAATAGTGTTTGCATCCCCCCTCTCGCCCTCCGAGATAATATTTTCAACAAAATCTGCCCAATCTGACAGAAATTTTCCTTAACTTCTTCTTCATGGATACATCGCTTGAAATCAGCATTGAATAATTTAAAATCAGTGAAGACACGTGATAAGTTACACAATGCATTTTGATAAATATACCAAATACAAAGACGATGATAAGCATCTAGAAAAACTCTCTTAATAGCATTACCAATTGTCATTGCTTGATCACTGAAAATGGTCCTCATCATTTTTCCTCCCATTGCATGTAGAAGTTGTTCAAAAATTCAAACAAAGGTCTCTGTGGTTTCGTCACTTACCAAGGCACTAGCAAAGGTAATGGTCTGCATGAGATTATTCACACCGACGAATGGTGCAAAAGGCATGTCATAGTTATTTGTCTTGTATGTTGTGTCAAAACACAAAATATCACCGAAACATTCATAGCCAATCCTTGACTTTGCATCGCAACAGAAACAACTGTGAATTTTATTATCAACATCCAATTGTATGGAATAATGGAATGAATTATTCTCCTCTTTCTTCTTGAAAATAATCAAGAAGAATTTTATCATCCCCTTTATTAAGGAACTCTGTGTGTCTCCTTTGCACCATATTATCTAAGCCGGCATGCAAAAAAAAATCCAGTTAATCATAACCACCTACTTCCTGAGCACAATAGTGGTAAATATCAAAATGCCCAATCCCCACATCTGTCGTACTATTAATCAAACCTTTTTGAGATGGGCGTACGCACATGTGGGATCTCAACATGTGGGCCTTGTTTGGAATAGCAAGTATATGTGTATGTTACGCTACAAGATATGTGATCACATAATTTTCAGATTATTCCTCTAATGCAATCTTCATTATTACTTCACAGTTCAATCTTGTTTGCAGACATGACTTGTTCGGTGTTCCAACTGAATGCTTTTCTTGCGTGCCTTGACAAGAACAACATAGTACTCTCCATACTAATTTTGTATCTTTATCCCTAATGTACTTGTTATGCCTTTGAATACTAAATCCTGCAGCCTTTGCATATAATTTGTAATAATCATTTGTTTCTTCTTTTGATCCATATGTTATACCCATTTCCGGTACATTACCCAATTCAAAAGTTGTATTGTAATCAAAAAAATGTTTCTCTAGAATTTCTTTCTTTGATTATTTTTATCCACCTGACAATACACACTAAATAATTAGTATACATTTAAAGTATGGAATCATCTCATACAATACATAATTGTCGCTGAAGTTTGCGCATGCGGAGGGAAGAAGAGGGATTGGATTTCTCTGGAAGTCCTAAATTCCATTTTAGGAGGAATGGGTAAAAAATAAATATTCAAAAACATTTGCGGGCTAAAAAATAATTGAAGGGAGAGTGGTATAACTAACAGTCTGTTAGCCTTATTTTCCATTTGCCACGAGTCAACTTCTGATAGGCCTCTCACCCCCACATACTAATTCTCCCCACATTAAATTTTTTATCTAAATTTTCACACTCCATATCATAACTATATCCATAATTAGTTGCACCTTTAAGGAAAATGATTGGTAATTTAGACTTTATTTGGCAGGGCTTTTAAGTTGTTTTACTTATAAGCAAAATATTTTTTAGTTTTTGGTAAAATGCCAAAAGCAAGCTTATTTTAAAAGCAAAATTTATTTTTTTGGGAAAAAACAGAAACTGGTATCCCCAGCTTTCAAAATAAGCCAACTTTGCTTATAAGCGCAGCTCTGCCAAACACACCCTTAGTCTTTTACTAGTTTTCACATCATTCACTATGTGTTTCACTATAAATCTCACTCTCCCTATCATCACTTTGTTTTTTTGTTACCTCTGTCTAACGAGGTTTTATCTCACCTCATAATGTAATATGATCAATTCATGGTAAACGTTTCTTGCTACTCAAATCATTAACCTAAAGAGTTGGATTTTTAAAATTCCCATAAAATGGATGCAAAGACTTAAGAAGGTACATGTTATGTTTAGAAAAAAAAAGATGAATTCGTGGAACTATCCTTGTGTATAATCTGGAGCATCTAGTGTCATCGAAATAATGTTATCTGGAAAGGACATCAACCTAAACAATTTTGGATTCGACAAGCATATGTGTTGAACGAGTCTTTCGAAACTCCTTCAACTACCAATCTACTTACGTATTCTTTAGCATGAATATTCTGCTTCAATTATGTATATCTAGTCTTATCACAATTCCATATACGTAGGATTAGTTATTGTGAATCTCATGTATATATACTTCCATTACTATCAATATGAAATATACGGTTTTACCAAACTTTTGATATGGTATCAGAGCAATATTAATCAACAATATTGCCTTCTATCCTATTTTCTTGCTGCAAAATCTCGTCGCTCCCATCAACTGCAAAACACGCGCAGTTAAATTTTTTTTGTCAATTCATCATGGTTGATCAGAATGTCAACCTTGATCAAAATCTCAACACTAATTCATCAGTGCTTGACAACACCTCTTCACAAGTGATCACATCCAATCTTAATGATGTTTATCACTTGGAAAGTCCCTCCATTGTCCTAATTACGCCTCTTCTAAAGGGTGACAATTATGGTATGTGGAGTCGAGCAATAGCCATGGCTTTACTAGAAAATAATAAATATGGCTTCTTCAATGGAACCTTGTCGAAACATGATTCTCAAAGTGACATTCTCAAATTTGAATGTTGCAATGATTTGGTAAGCAGTTGGATTCTCAATTCAGTTTCTTGTGAGATTTGGCCAAATATTCTCTATTCCAAGAACGCTGCTCAAATTTGGCTCGACCTCAAAGATCGATTCTCTCAGTCAAACGCACCAAAGATTTACCAACTGAAAAGGGCCATCCTCAATCTCAAACAGGAGGGTATGAATGTTTCTTCATATTTTACCCAACTAATCTCTTTGGGATGAATTGAGCAGCATCGTCATTCTATCACCATGCATTTGCACCAATTCAAAATCCATCATGGAGCAAATGAATCAAGATCAAACTATGAAATTCCTACAAGGACTTCATGATAACTTCTCTTCGGTACAACGACAAATTCTTCTCATAGAACCTTTTCCTTCCAACAGATATATAATTTGGCACGTCAAGAAGAAAAGCAACAAGAGCTTGACTTCCACATTCCAATTGTGGAATCTAATGCCCTCAACACTTGTAGGAATTAAACATGAAATGATCGATATACCATCACTCCCCAATGTAATCGCCCCTCATGATGGCAATCGCGCCCTTTCTGTGACCATTGAAATTGCCACGGTCACACTCGATCCATTTGTTACCAGTTGCGCAGATTTCCCAAAGGCCATTGCATATGGTTCCAGGCATGGTCATTGTAGAAGTTCTATCAAGGTTTTGGTGGAACCGAGGATATACATTATCTAGCTAATAATAAGTGGAAAGCAGCAAAGGCTTATGATCTAGGTAATAAAAGCAATCCTAATGAATTGAGGTTACTAAAAAGAGGATTGCCTATACTCCCTCCGTCCCACTTCATATTATTTATTTTGACTATTGCTAGTCAAACTTAGCCAACTTCGACAATTAAATTATAGAGGTAAGTGTTAAAATAACCCTACCTTTTGACTGAAATGCCAGTATAACCCTGCAATTTGAGAAGATACGAATATAACCCTGGACTTGACTGACTTTTTAGTAATGGTCACTTGACCGGATTCCAGTAAAATGACAATTCATACCTTGATTACAAAAAAGAAAAATGCTAAAATTTTGATAACCCCAATCTGTCCTTTCTTTCCTCCATTCTTCCTCCACCGAGAACCCTTTCTTCCTCATTTCTCCCATTTTCTTCCTCTTTCCCCCTTTCTTCCTCTTTATTTCCCCTTTCTTCCTCCCATTTCTTCCCCTTGGAATTGGTTAGCGATATTGTTTAGGGTCAGCCCCCACCCCTTATTCTTGGGTGGTGTTTAGAGTGGCGAATCGACTGGTGTTTAGGGTGGCGGTGGCGTTTAGGGTGGTGGTGAGCTATGGCGGTGGGTGAGCTAGGGCGGAGAGAGGGTCGGGCTATGGTAGGGCTAGGGTGGCGGAGACGGGGGAGAGGGAGACAACGGTGGCGGGGTTAGAAATCGGTGCATTTTCAGCAAATGGCTTTGGATGTGAAGCAGATTTGCAGTATGTTTTGTTTAATGTTTAATGTCTTTGCAGATGCAAGGCAGATTTGGGCATCAGTCAGGAAATAAAACATTTTTCATAAATTTAATGTTTTGTTTTTAATTGCACTAATATAGGAGGATAACGAATTGCTTTTTGAGTAACGATTGCAGCAGAATATAGGTTTGATTTGCAGTATATCAGATGCTCTTTTTGCATCGATGTATGATATGTGTAAAGCAGTTTCTCCAATGGTGGCAGTTTATGCTATTTTTCACCGCCGTCATGCTATTTTCTTTTGAATTCCACAGATTGAGCTGTCGAACGAGTTCAATCAGCAAGTATTCAGAAGCCGCAACTCAGAAGAAATTGCTGCCAGCGAAGGTGGTTTCCGGTAGGTTAGAGTTTAGGGTAGTGAAGAAGAAAGAAAATAGGAGTATAATCGGTATTGAATTTTGAGCTCTGGACTAGGGGGTATTTTGGTCATTTCAATTTTAGGTCAATGCTTGAATTCTCTGGGTCAACTCCGGAATTAGAAAGTTTGGTTATATCGACATAAACTTTTAAAAAGTTAGATTGGCACATGCAATAATTAGTTAGAGTTAAATTGACATTTTCTAATACTGCAGGGTTATATTGGCACTTTCAATCTAAAATTAGGGTTATAAATGTATTTATCCCTAAATTATATGAGTCTGTCTCTTGAAAGACGGTCTTTCCAAAGTTATGGGAAGACTAAGGTTTAAAGTGTAAATTAGAAGAAATGAAAATAAAATTTTTGGGTTGCATGAATCGGGTTATAAACTTTATAACTACTACACGTTGTATAATAAATTTTAAATATTTCAACTAAGATTTTTTACCTTTCATTATTTTAATTAAACTTCTTTTCATAAACTTATGAAAATACCGTCTTTCCCAATACTTTGTCAAATGGTAAAAGGTCTTACTTGCAATATTAAAAATTTATTATGCAACGTGTGGTAGTTATAAAGTTTATAACCCAATTCATGTAACTCAAAATTTTTATCTTCATTTCTTCTAATTTGTACTTTAAATCTTGGTCTTTCCATGACTTATGGAAAGATCGTATTTCAAGAGACGGACTCAAAAAAAGATAAAGTTTAGGGAAAGACGGTCTTTTCATATGCTTATGGAAAGCCGGGGTTTAATTGGAATAATTAAAAGGTAAAATATTTTAGTTGCAATATTTAAAATTTATCATGCAATGTGAAATAGTTATAAAGTTTATGACCCGATTAATACAACCCAAAAATTTTATCTTCATTTTTTCAAATTTGAAGTTTAAACCTTTGTTTCTTCATGGTTTATGAAAAAACCGTCTTTCCAAAGACGGACTATTAAAAAATTAATTCATAATTTTTAAAAATATATATATTTACCATTGGGCTGCAATTGATCAGTAGACTACTCGGTCCAGTGGGCTCTCTTTTAATGTACACGGAGTATACCACATGAATGTTTTACAATTCAACCCTAAATATTACAGCAGAACATATACTTTTTTTTTCAAGAGGGAGAACGGATGAAGTTTTCCGCAAAGAAAATAAATGAAAGAGAAAAATATTACCCTATCTTTGGTCAATCAATATAACCCTGCAAAATGGGGAAAAAACCACATCTTGATCGGTATCGATGATGGTAATATGAATCGTTTGCACTTTTAAAACTTAAATCTCTAATTAGCATATAAAAAACCGAACAACATAAGCACATGCCTCTAGTTACACAATGATTTTTAAAATTTCTTTAATATTATATCTTTCATCAGTTAAAGAAACTCAAGCTGTAAGAGTGTGATCACATGATATTCTTTCGTTAAACAAACATTTTGTTCGTTATAATGTATTTAACGGATCATTTAGTTTATTGGCTTTTTCTCACCTCATTCAAAAGTTACTCTATTTTTAAAAATTACTTTTCGTCGGTCCAAAAAAATTTCCTACTTCACACTTCATAACTATCATTGCGCATGTATGATGTGTATACGATGACTATCATTGTATGATGCGTATACGATGACTATCATTGCGCATGTATGATGCGTATACGATGACTATCATTGCGCATGTATGATGCGTATACGATGACTATCATATTCTTTATAACTATCATATACTTCTCGCTTTAGCTTGGGGACATGTGTCAGAGCTACAACACAACAAACCTGCCACAACATAATATAGTGATTCGTACTGAGATCAAATGACAGGGGAACTTCAAGACAATGTTATGCACCATAGGAAGAAGAGGGAATATAAGACTTACTCCAACAAAATCGACAATTGCTACCATGATTCTCATTGAAAAGAATATGGAGAGAGTTAGGCAACTGAAAATTGTGGGAGACTCAAGGCATGAGAGTTTGGGGACCAGCAGGGGAGCAACTATCTAGCCAAAATCAACACTTACACGGGAGCAGGTATACCAGCTGGGGAGTGATTGCATGGCTCAAATCAACACACAAAATAAGGCCATCCAGTGGGCTATTGCGGAATACATGCATGTGGCAGATGGACTAGGGGTCAAAAAGGAAGAGACAGGTTCATGAGGATATATGAGGTATTGTGTTCAACAAGAGGAGATGCACGGAGGAACAGGAAGATGAGCAATTGAACCAGACGTTGTCAATGTTCCCGGAAATCGACCAAGCACAAGGAGCCGAACAAGGGGAGTTGGTCATAGTCACAACAAGAACTTTTGAGTTAGTGATACAAATAGTGATGCAAGGTGAAGAAGAAGAAAGTTGTGGTACTTCGGTGGTTGGTCCAGAACAACCACCAAGAGGTACATGAATCTACTCAGTTGGAGCTACAGAGGAATGACGCGTCATCTGACAGTAAAATTCGTAAACAACAACATCTATCTTTATAACCCCAATATTGTGTATTTTTAGTATAGGACCTATCAGTGGTTAAAACTGCCAAAATTTTGTATGCAACAAAATCACAACTGCCCAAGGCGATGAATGGATGTTGATCCTTGTGTACGGGAATCACGATCGACTAGGAAACTAGTGTGGGATTGCCTACACATGGTTCTATGGAGCACTGCCATACATGTGCTCATCACATGGGACTTCAATCAAGTTCTAGAGGCAAAGACAAGTCTGGAAGAATGCTAGTTTCACCACAGGAGGCAAACAACCTCAAAAGCCTACCGAGGGGTGCAAACCTAATTGAACTCAGGAAAAAAGACAATGGTTCACATGGTCCAATGGAAGAGAAGGAAATGATCTGATACTAGAACGTCTAGATCGAGCATATGCAAATGACAAATGGATGTCAATGTTCAAGAAGTTCAGCCTTACAAACCATATAATCATGAGATTAGACCACGGGGTTCTTACTATCAACACTCACCCCAGGGACAAGGCCCCAAAAAGTACCTCTATCAGAAGATTTGAATCCTTATGGATCATATACAATTACACAAAGGAGCTGGTAAAGTGTGTCTTCAAACCACTCCAATAGCCAACTGGAAAGGCAACCAACTACGACGGAGACGACCAACACCATAACATGCTTCAATAGGAAGTTGTATGAGACCACGACAAAACTTCATAACTAGGCCAAAGAGAATGTTGGTAAACTGTAGTACAAAATAAGGTGAGTGAAACAACAGCTAGGCGTGAATAAAGACAAAAAGATACAGAAGGCATGCACGATTAATCAAAATAATTGTAAGATCTCCTCACCATGTAAGATTATTATTGGAGACAAAGAGCGAAGTCACTATGGGTCAAAGAAGGAGACGGAAATACAAAAGTCTTCCACAAATAGGTGCAGAAAAGGAAGGGAAATAACTACATCATCCAGCTCAAGGACAAGGCAGGAGCATGTATTTCAAAGAAAGACGACGTACAACAACTGGTCTACAATCATGTAAGCTATGTCTTTGTCGTAGAATCTGTTATATCGGAAGATGGCTTTGGACAATTAACTGTGTGGGATATACTAAACCTCATAAATAAGATGGTCGACTTAAGCTAGCAAATGGATTTGGAGAGGTCAGTAACTCCACAAGAAATAAAAGTGGATATATTCCAAATGGTCAAATGGAAGGCACCGAGCCCTGATGGCTTACCACCAGGCTTCTACCAATACTACTGGTCAGAAGTAGGGGATGAAGTAACGAATGTGGTCCAAAGGTTCTTCCTAACCTAGTCCTTGCCAATAGAGTGGAATCACACAACCTTTGTCCTCATCCCAAAGAAGAGGTGCCCAAAGGAACCGGAAGATCTACGCCTGATAAGCCTACGCAATGTAACATACAAAATCATCGCGAAGATTCTGGCGAACACAATTTAAAAGGTTATGGGGTTCCTCATTTCAGGAAATCAATCGACTTTTGTGCAAGGTAGATCCATTGTCGAAAACTCGCTCATAGTGCATGAGCTAATTGAATTCTTTCGTAAGAAGAAAACAAGAAAACAAGTACTGGCAACAATGAAAATTGACATGAACAAGGCATACGACCAGGTGTCATGGAATTTCTTGGAAAAGATGATGCAACACATGAATTCTTGTAAAAGTGGATAGGTTTAGTTATGGAATGTGTCACTGTCATATTATACTCAATCAAGCTCAACGGGACGAATTCAAGAGTGCTACATCCAAAACAAGTTCTTAGGCAAGGATGCCCACACTATCCAATGCTAGAAAGCTTTCTCATCTATGATATCGTAAGAATATTTCCAGAGTGTCTGTCCAGGTGTAAAAATAGGCCCATTAGTCCAACCTGTATCACATCTAATGTTTGCAAACGGCTGCACCCTTTTATCCTACATCTCATAAAGAGGATCAGTGAAACTTGCACAAACACTCAATCTTTTTACAGCTTACTCAAGCCAACGAATCATTTTACAAAAGTCTGTCCACCTAGTCAGCCCAAACACAGAGGCAAGAACAAAAAACCGGCGTAGCCAGACCTTCAGAGTTTTCGCAGACCTACTCCAGAAAAAATTCCAAGGCCACGACATGGACTTCTCTGGCTCAAAAGTGGGTATGAAATTAATCCAAAGAGTAAAGGCAACGACGCCGACATAGAAAATCAGAGACCTGATAATCATGAGAATGGTCACCCTCAACAAACACGTCCAAGCCTCAACAATCCAATACACTCTCAGTGCCTTCCAAATACCCTCCACAGTTGCAAAAAAAATCAACCACCTCGCCAGTTTCATTTGGGCAGGGGACATGGATGGAAGAGGGATACTTTGGAAGTCTTCGAAATCAATGTGCCACTCCAAATGGTAGGGGAGACTAGGGATGTGCTCTATATGATAGATGAACTAAACTCTGCTAGGAAAACTAGCATGGAAGCTAATTATGGAAAATAGTCATTCTTCTCCAAACTATTCCTCAACAAGTACTACAGCAAAGAGGACTTCTAGGAGGTCAAACTGAAGCAAGGCTCAACTTGGGGATGAAGGGGAATCCTGCGGGGAAGAGAACTCATCAAGAACAGGCTCAAACGACAAGTAGTTCATGTCACGAAATAGACATCTGGGATGAGTGGATTTCAAATCACAAGAACCCAATAAGGTATGAAAGACAAATTTTGCCCCAACTCAGAATCAAAGTGAGTGACTTGTTCGATGGTACTAAGCAATGGAGAATGACCCTAGTGAGATTGTTCTTCAGCCCATAAATAGTAAACAACATTGCAGGTATCCACATCCCGCTCGCGCCTCTTGGGCATAAGGATTACCAATTTTGGGACAAGGATTGGCTGGTTTAGGGTTTAGGGTTGTTTACTGTCAAAAGAGGCTATCACGAGGCACGAAATATAAGAGATTAGCATGAACCATCAGGCTCAAATCCGACAGGAATCTCAGAACCTAAAAAATTATGGAAGAAGTTGTGGAACTCCAAGATTCCAGAAAAAGTCAAATTCTTGGTGTGGAGACTCATACAAAGTGCGACGCCCATAGGACTGTCACTAAGGAAAAGGAACATGGAGGTCTCGCCCATTTGTCAAATGTGCCACCCTCAAGTGGAAACTCTTGCACACATGATACTATATTGCAATTTTGCCAGGGGAGTCTGGAGAACATCAAGATTGGGATTTGACTTTCGACGGGGTAATCTGATCCAACTCAAAAGATGGCTAATGGAATGGATCAAGATTGCACCAGAAGCTGAGGACATCAATCTCACACGTGTCACCATATGGTCAATATGGTGTGCTAGGAATAAAGCAATGCCAAAACAAAAACAAGTCTTCGTGGAAACCGTCATAGCCACCATCAGAGCCACACAAGTTAACGAACCTGATTAAGACCCGACAAGGTCAAGGATAATAGAGGACCCCAACTCAAAGTAAGTTGACATGGAACAAAGAATGAGGCAAAATCAAGTAGTGGAATCAAGGTGGGCCAATGTAGGTGATATACAGCTGATATGGTACACACAGGATGAACACCTAGACCCCGCTAATACCAGATGGACGTGCATTGACACTGACACAACCTTGAGAGCACAAGATGATAAGGTAGCTGCATCATGGTGGACAACTTAAGGGGTAGGGGAGAATGGCTGGCAGGGATCACGTAACATCCAAGCGCTATCAGCAGTCAAAGCAGAGCTCATTGCTATTCACGAATCAATGACAGATACAAGAAACCGAATGGCCACACGCATTTGTGTACGAATGGACTGCTAGATGGCTCTTAGCCACACCCACAACTTCCCAAACATCCCTATGACTAAAAGGGCTACTTAGGAGTATCATAATGCTAGCAATGGTGTTTGATAGAATAGATATAATGAAAGTCCTTATAGTGGTTGTAATGAATACACATAATCTAGCCTGTCATGTAATAGGTGGCTCTAACCACCAAAACTCCATGGTAATATAAGTGTCTGACTCTCTATTTAAAAAACACTTTAGTAAATGATGATCGGTGAATAATGATTAGATGTTTAAGAGTTAATTAACTTGATTTTTATTGTTATATAATCTTATAAAAACGAGTTAATTAAAATGAGTTTGGACAACTAATGTTCTTAATTGTTTTCACAAAGGTAAAATATAAAACTAACACTATTATTTTATGAAAATGTCAATCTAACCCTGTAAAATTTGTAAGTGTGATTCTAACCCTAAGTTTTCTGGGAATTTTCCAATATAACCTCTTTGCACTTTTCCTGCATTGACATGGCATTTTAGGCATTTACCAAATCTAAAAAGACTAAAATACCCATAGTTTTAAAACTAAAAATGTAATAACAAAAATACCCCTAGGTTGCTTCTTCTCCATCACTAATGAGACGTCAAATACATGTGTTTTCCAAAGCATTTAACATCTCTTTTGTTATATTTTTGTTGCAAGATTGCTAGATTTAGGTAGGTTTACA
>JAULKM010000008.1:5700959-5721859 GCA_032355605.1 Rubia tinctorum
TTGTTTACTTTCCTGTTGCGGATTCTTTAGCCTTGAGGGATCTCCAGAAAGACATAGAGGCTAGAAGAGGAGTTAGTGATGAACATAATGACACCATTTCGCTAATTACTAACCAAAGCCCGGTAGAGGAAAGCAGCAGCTCTGGCAGAAATTCGGATGATTCAACCAAGCGGGGATCAATTTCTTTCCGGGCAGCAGTGGATAGAGATGCAACTTCCGGGGGATTCGTGGAACTTAGCCTATTCTCTCCTAGCCGACATTCACAGTCAACCCCGCCTGGCTCACCTAGGCTTGCTGGCTGGCCGATGCTACCTCCTGCGCACAGTCTCAGGCCGTGAAGAGGAGTGGCAAGAGTCGAGGTGAAACTCATTTTTGTGGCGAAGGAAACTGTCTGTACAGGATTTAATTCCCCTGCTTTCCTTTTTACCTTTTTGTGTACCAATAAGGATTTGGTGGTGTTTTAAATTCGGGTCGGAGATATAGCAGTTTGTTTGTTGCCCACCTTGTTTTTTCTGGTGGAATTCTTGATCTGTATCTCTAAATACTCGTTTAGTTTTCTTGACAACTATTGACAGTTAGATCAGTGCTCTGGGAACCTTATGCTCTTTTGGTCTGAATTTTGTGGTCCATTGATCTTTGAGGTGACTTTTGTGATCTTGTGGGTAAAAGTTTCTGGTCTTCTGTTTCTTATGTCTTCTGGTAGCGGCAGGGTACTTTTGCCGGTCAACTTTTATTCATCTGTTTAAAAATTCTTGCTGTGTTTGAAAAGCTTTTCAAAGACAACACTTTTTTCTCATAAGTTTCTAATCTGATTCGATTAAACTAGGGGTTTGTGTACCTAAATATTCTTAACTCTGTCAAACTCTAGCTCAACTCAAGCTGCTTAATTAACTAGACGAGCATGGATTTGACATTTCATATTAAGAAAATATTTGCAAGTCAAAATCAATTTTTTGTTTTGTTTTTGATATAGATACTAAGCTATTTTCAATCTTTATTATCTTTTAGAGAAAAATGCTTTTATAACCCTACTTGACATAAGTGTCAATATAACCTTCCAGCGTTCGAAAGTGCCAATATAACCCTAAATAATCAGTGTAAGTGCCAATATAACCCTCTCCGATAACTTTTAGTTGGAATTTTATTAAAAAAAAATACATTTTTGCCATTCTAATTTTTTTAATACAAAAAATAGAAAATGACTTTGTTACCCTTAGAGTCATTAATACTCTATATATTGCTATCAGACCTCCACCAGACCACTACTGTACCGTCGCCGGACCACTGCTGCACTGCCACCGTAACTTGTAGGGTTATATTAGCACATTATTAAAACTGATAGAGTTATATCAGCACATTCCTAAAACTTATAGGGTTATATCAGCACATTTGCAAAAAGTGTAGGGTCATTTTAAGCACATACTATATAATATATGAGTTTGGATGATATTTTGTTTATTTTGTTGTGTTTAGTCCGGATTGATGGTTGGGTGACCTTCGATGTTATGTGCGGTTATTTTTTTTTTAATGTTATCCACTCCCAACACACTATTTATTAAATCATTTTCATTTCCATTCCTATCACATTCCCGTCTTATTAGATTACATGCGAGATAGGCCTTCACCAAAATCCTTCCACTATCATTCCTAGTTGCTTAATACTTCAACCAACATATATTTTCACTTAGGGTCTACCTCAATTCCAAATTGAATTTTATACTATACAAACTCTGCTTTGGATGGATATCCTGCATTTCTTTGTGGTGCAGGGTAGACGCTGATTTGAATGCCGATCCTCATCTAGCGATCGATGACCTGCAAGACAAAGTTTTCATTGTGTCGGGAAGACTTTCCAACGCTAAATTCGTACGTCCCAATTCATTTTGTTTAATTATTTTTTGATAGTAACTTTTTAAACTTTGACCGTAAATATAAATTAGTCCATATATAATAAAAATATGGTATATGTACAAAATAACCTTATATACTTGAGGTAAGTGTAAATATAACTCACAGATAAATAAAACTACAAAAACAACCCTAACTAGTTGATGAAAGTGCTCTGGTGAGAAATCCGGCGTTAACCCCCAAAAATGACAAAAATACCCCCAGACCAAAAGCCGAATTTGGCTGGACAATTATACCCTTACCCACCGCTAGACCACCGTCGAACTGTCACCGGACCACCGTTAGACCAGGTAGGGTTATATCAGCATATTGTGCAAACTGATATAACCAGCCCATTCCTAAAACTTATAGGGTTATATCAGCACATTTGTAAAAAAATGTAGGGTTATATCAACACATATTATAAATGCAAAACCCATCAACATTAAAAACCCTAGGTCGGAGAACACAAAAAAAAATGAAAACTATACACACAAGACCAAGGTCATCCAATCATCAATCCAAACTAAACCCAACAAAATAAATAAAAATATCACAAAAATCCTTATATTCGATAACACATATACCACATATCTCTATCCATGTGACGAGAAACAAAAAAAATCACAGAATCAAACTTAATATCACATTAATCTAGTGAATTAAGAAGAATTTCATATGAAAATACCATTTTTGAAAGGTTCCCGCACCTCCACTTCAACATCCATTGCATTGACCTCACAAAGTTCTTTCTTCACTACTAGAATCACACCCTGGAACGTCAACAGTCGGTAGAAGAGGTTGAAATTGCGGTTGCGTGCGATTGACATTGATTTTATACTAATATGACACATTATTTTTATAGTATGTGCTGATATAACTATGTAAGTTTTAGGAATGAGCTGATATAACCCTATCAATTTTAGAAATGTGCTGATATAACCTTACCTTTTATGGCGGCGCTACAGCAGTGGTCCGACGGTGGTGTTTGAGTTTTAATGAAGTTAAGAGCAATAATGTCATTTCATTTTTTTTTAGTTTTTTAAAAAAAATTAGAAGGAAAAAATGTCTTTTATTGAAATTCCGGCTAAAAGTTACCGGAAAGATTATATTTGTCACTTATTATCTTGGGTAATATTTGCCCTTTTGATCTTTAGAAGGTTATAATTGTACTTTCAATTATTATTTAGGGTTATATATGCACTTTATTGTTAGATTCGTCTTAACATCTATTTTCTAAATATCAATTTTTTAATGCGACATTATTATAAGTAACTAGAAATATTTACGATCAAACATGCGTATTTAAAATTGTGAAAAAGTAAAGAAGCAAAAGGAAGTGGAACAGAGGGACTATGTGCATCAATAATGAGAATATAACGAATATATTATGAATGCATATGGTATTTTATGATACGTAGCTCTACAAATCCTTCGAATAAAGTATTAGATTTAAGATGTCTAGTTCTTCTTAGAATATTCACCTTAACTCCCATTAATTTTTGTCACTTACTTTTTTTTAAGTCAAATTTAAATTTTGATTATTAATATAAGTTAGTATATATATTATACAAATATCACGTGAGACATTGTTAGATTCATCTTAATATATATATATTTTTAAATATATAGGTAGACAGATATTGACGGTCAAACATGATTATTGAATACCGTGAAAAAGTTGAGTGACCAAATTTAACTATCAAACATATGAAAAAGTTGAGTGACCAAAATTAATAGACGGGGAGTATAAGTTATCTTATCATTGGCCTTGTCATCCTCAATTGGGCTTTACATTGTGGATGCTGCTAGTCTGTTTCCACTTCCCAACTGATCCCATGAACGAGTGTTTAAAACCATCATTAACGAAAATTGGGAAAACAAAAATTTAAGTCGGTCAAACTACTAAAATTAAAAGGTGTAGGGGCACTTTCATAAAATAGGTGAGAGTTGAGGGTGATTGTTATCAAATCGTTAGTTACAAATTAAATGACAAGTATACCCCAGACCCAGTTCAGCTCAATTCAACCACGTTAATGAGCTAACCTCCTCACCTAACCGAAACGCAAACGAACTCTACCGAAACACCAAGGGGGTACACTCGTCATTTCGCTTCATCAACCATGACGCGTGCCGCCGCCTCAAAGGCACGTTCCTATATATTTACCAAAAGGCTCTTTCTCTCAGCGTCACGCACACGAGAAAGCCCTAGGACCTCCTACGCTTTTGCGCCACCGTTTACCGGAAACCTCCGAGATCTCCCCGATTTGATGGCGACCTTCGAGGAAGCGCCCCCCGGCGTTGTCAAGGCCGGAGATAAGACCTTCAGGACGAAGTGCGCTCAGTGCCATACCGTGGAGAAAGGCGCCGGTCACAAGCAAGGTGAGGAATCTCGCCGTTTTTTTTTGTTTCTTCTAACTAGTTATATATCGGCGTCGTTTTATGCGTGGATTGTTTGTTGTTGAATTTTCTCGCTATGATTTTGTATCTCTTGTTTGATCTAGATCTATAGTTTGAATAAGAATCATCGTACGTGAATAACTATAATTTCATACAATTTTTGTTCATAGAACCGTGGATTTTAGGTTTATGTTATTGAATGAATCGGATGTGCTCGTCGTAGCGAATCAGTGATGGTTTTGCGTGGAATCTATTGGAATAGATAGGATTAGCTCTAGTTTTGATTACCATTGGAATACATAAATATTCACGTTGTTGAAGGTCTTATAAAAGATGTACTGTTTCTGTATAATTGCAACAACTGTTAGATGTACATCACTTGCTGTATGTATTTAGTCATACTTGTGATTCCTTTTGCTGTGGAATCGTTTTAGATGGCATGGTTACTGGTCAGCAGTCATTATTTTTTCGAATATTAGTGTATATATCTTCTCTTCGTATACTATGGAGATTATTTTGTCTGCTGATTTGTGTCCCAACGTTTTTAGGCTTATTCCATTTAAACCTCAATCCATCTTATGTTCAGTTGGTTGCTGCAGTTCATTAGGGAGATCAATTGAAATTGAGATCATAATTTTGCTGAATGTATTGATGTTAACATTTTTTCTGTTGTAGGACCCAATTTGAATGGCCTATTTGGGCGTCAATCCGGGACAGCTCCTGGTTACTCTTACTCTGCTGCTAACAAGAACAAGGCTGTGCAGTGGGAAGAGAAAACACTGTATGACTACTTGCTCAACCCCAAGAAGGTATGCTTCACTTTTATTAACCATCAAAGCTTGACATTTTGGGTTATTTCCTTCTGGGGAATGTATCTATGTTTCTGTAAATGCTCTTTGTTCATCATAATAGAGTGACTGCAGTTTTTGAGATGTGATGTCACCTCTGGCTGTGCATTATGCAATTAACTTTTTAAGGAAGTCATCTGGTTCGATTGTTCGGTTGAACTCTTCTGCATCCTTTCTTCTCTTTCTTTGCTTATCTGTTTATGAGCATTGAGGATGCTTAACAAGAAGGGGAGGGAAATTTTGAGAATCTTGTTCAAGATATGATTGTTATGCGTAAAACTGATCTACAAAGCTAAGCTTAAATCAGAATATCCCTGCGCTCTGGTCAATGTATGTCTTTTGATTCTATTTTTCTTACTAGTGCTTGCGTCTTTGGTTTCTAATTGGGTGTTAAGAGTGATAACATTTGAGATTTTTCTCTTGCTAATTAAGTATGTGTTATGTCTAATTAGCGTGGTTGGCATGCCTTTTTTCTAACTCTGTCTTGTGTAAGAATTCTCTTTTCAATACTTTTCTCCATCCTTTTTTCCCTTGTAAATTGTCCAGTAGTCACTTAATGTATTCTGATTGATCAATGGATTCTGCTGTGATATTGTGTCAAGAGTTTCATGAATACATTCTCTGGCTGACAGATTTGGAAAGAATTGTTTGCCGTGTGCAGTACCATGACATAAGAAAGCCATATTACTCTACAATGCGTGCTTTATGTTTTCCTTGATTGTCAACTTTTTTGTCCGGAACATTCCTCTTACGTGCTTATGTGGCTGATTGTTTGGGTTGCCATGGCTTTAGCTCTTCTGATTACTATTGGAAAACTATCTATTTTGGTTTAATTTACTTAATAATAGTGTGTTCCCACCCTACAAGTTGATTTGTATCTTCCTTGTAGGCATAGTTTATTTCTTTCTTTGTCAGTAGGAGAAGGCAAGTTGTGTGAATTGAGTATATTGTAGGTGGTTAGGATTTTACTGATTCAGCATTGTGCGCTCGCACGCATCTTTGGATTGACATGTTCTGTAATGGGGATTTTTGTATTTGTGTTGGCAGTATATCCCTGGAACTAAGATGGTTTTCCCTGGATTGAAGAAGCCACAAGACAGGGCCGATCTCATTGCATATCTCAAGGAAGCAACTGCTTAAGTACTCTGATACGAGCATCATTCTCAACTAGCTTTGCGGATTATGATCTCGTCATTAGGACCAGTTTGAAATTCCTCATCTTTTTATTCAAGAACTTGGTAGTATTTGCGATGAAATAAGACCAAGAAGGTCTTGGTAAATCATTTTTGGAACCAGATGAGCACCTATTTTTTAGACATCATTGATGTGTGTCCATATTATATCACAAGGAACTAGTTGAGCTTCGTGTTATTTGCGAACTCAAGCGAAGCATAAATTGAAAGACTTCAATTTTTCATTCCCCCAGTTTCTCCCCGCCAAATATGCATTCATTCATTTTTCATGCTTGTTTTCATTTCAATAAATGTGTTCCCGCAGTCTATGATTATAGGATTATTCACATAGGGTGGGCAATTTGATAATCCAATTCGCCGAATTAGAGGATCGTTTTAAATAAACTTTATATTACTCTCCCGGAGTACATGATTTCTCACTACTTTTAATATTTTCTTTAATAAATTGTTAAAATAAACAAAGTAAAAATTTCTCAATAAATAGTGTAGTTTTGGAGTAGGATTTTTTATTTGAAACTACGGTAACGCAAAAGATATCTGTAGTAGCATTTTCTATTTGATTGCTGCGTTGCAACGACCGATTGATTGTGGCCGTTGATTCTGAGGAGGCTTATGAGAGGACAAGTTTTTCCCACTTTCTATTTCCACTTGTAAGAAATTTCTGCCCATGTCCGGATTTTTTGTAGCAAGCAGGATTCGAAGACATCAGCTATGCTTTCAAGTGTTTCTCGAATATCAATTGTTTGTATGCATATGAAAACCTCGAGATCAATTGAAAAATAAAATTTAGGTTTCTCCCAACAAATGGTCCATGGTGTCAGTTTCCTTACTAGTAGATGTCTCCTTTGAACCTCGACGGATAGGACCATCCATGATAAAAATTTCAAAAAATCCATTGGAGATACGATGGTGTAATGGATTTGGGGAGGATTTTGGCCCTTATGGAGAGGTAGAGGGTGGTGCGGGAGGTTGGACAAGGGTGGTGATGGTGGGACGGTGGTAACAGGGGAGAATGAGTTGTTTTCCAACGAGATGGAGCGGGTAAAGGGGAAGTTGGATCTTTTCCCCAATATTTTTACAAAATTTAAAATGAATAGTATACATATATAAAGATCACTCAAAACAGATCTTTAAAGTATGTATTACATCAAATGTAGTGAAATTTCAAATGAGATACGCGTTTGCGTTGCAACATTGAAGTAAAGTTCTACCATCTAAATTACTCGAATTTTTATTGTTTAGATTACTAAAATTTTTAGAGTAAATTGTCAAAATAACCCTGACTTTATGCTGAAAGTGCCAATATAACTTTGTAAAATGAGAAAGTGTCGAAATAACCTTAACTTTATGATGCATGTGCCAATATAACCCTGAAAGCCGTTGACTCTAATTGTCAATGATGGAATTGGTCGAATTTTAATGAAATGATAATTTTACCCCTGGAAAAAATAAATAAAAAAGAATTGATGCCAAATTCTCCACCCATGCTGACCGAAAATATACCTCCCTTGTAAAAAAAGAAAAGAAATACGCCTCTGCACATCTTCTTCACCCCTTTTGTCCGCTCACACCCACACACCCCGGGAAACCTTCACTCTCTGATCAACCTTTGCTTCAGTGTTCTCCGATTAACCTCCACCTCCACACACCCCCCTTCAAACCCTCTGCCTAGACTCTCCGCCAAACCCTCCGCCGCTCCTCAATTTGCTCCGCCATAAAGGTTTTGGGGGTTTTGATGCCGATGAGTTTCTGAGCAATCGACTCCAAGGAATCTAATGGAATTCGACCGGGTTTTTGTTGAGGAGGAGAGATGGTAGGGATGGTGGGATTGGTAGCGGTGGAAAGAAGGGATTGGGTTGTGGTGGGGGAGGGGGAGGGGCCCTGGTGCTGGACGAGTTGGTCAGAGGAGGGGTCATGCTTGGGGAGACGGGGTTGCGCTGGGTTTCGGCTTCGTTGGAAGCAGTGGCGGAACCAGAGGAAAAGTTGAGGAGGGGCGGAGGAGAGGCGACTACTGTTCATTAGGGAAGCATCACCGGAGCTGGGGGGCGGTCGCACCGGCTCGCCCCCTAGTTCCGCCACTGGTTGGAAGTTTGGCTGAACGAAGGGTGGAAGAGAGGTGGCGTGTGGAAGAGGGAGAGACTTACGGGGGATAGGATGAGGATGGACGGTAGGGTGGTGATGGGTGGTGGGCCAGTGGTGATGAATGGTGGGAGAAGATTGCGGGTGGTGGTGAAGGGTAAGGGGGTGGTGGTGGTGGTGGAGGGTGGTGGTGGAGAGGGTGGATGGTGGTGGTGGTGGTGGTGGCGGTGGCTGGCGGCGAGAGACGGTGATTGGAAGCAACATGAGGGTTGAGAATTTTTTAAGGTGAAATGTCAAGGGGCATATTCGTCATTCCGGGTCCATTCAATTGGTGAGTCAACGCCAGAATGTGGTTTGAAGATTATATCGGCACAATTCATTGTAAAGTTAGGGTTAATTTGGTACTTTTTGGTTTTATAGGGTTATATTGACACTTTCAAGCTAAAGGTATGGTTAGAAAAGAATTTAACTCAAATTTTTAAATATGAATGGGAACAAAAGAGATTGTTAATACTCGATTTGTCCCAACCCTTTTCATAGAGAGAGAAAGGGCTGAATTTTTTATGGTGAAAAAGTCTAATACATCCATCTTCCTTCAGCCATTCCCTGTTTTCCTCAACTACTCCACCGCTTTCAAATTTTGTGCCATCAACCTGCCATCGCCGGATTCTCAGCTATCAACCCATCATCGCTGGATATTCTGCCATCGATTCCCCTGCCATAAAAAAACATGGAAAGCATGGAAACATTTTTGCTGAGTTGTGCCAGTCGAATTTTGTGCATTGTACTACACCGACGAGAAGGCGCCATCGACCTCATTGTCGACATCAGTGAGAACTACAAAAATAATGAGAGACAATGGATGTGGGAATGCAAGTGGAAGAAGCAGGGCGTGTCAATCCTCCTGCTCCAGATTTGCTTCGGGGATTTGAGAATTGAGGATTTGGGGTGAAGAAGAAGAAAGATAAGTTTGGGCGGCGAGGGTTTGGGGAGAAGAAGGGTGGCTCAGAAAGATAAAAAGGAGAAGGATTCCAGAAAAAACAAGAAATAAGGGTGGCACAAAAACCAGAATAGAAAAGAAGATGGGTTTTGGGTGAGAGAAGAAGGGTGTAATGGGTGGGTTGAAAGTGAGGGTTTTAAATGTAAAATTTTAGTTTTTCAAGGGTAAATATGTCTTTTGATATGTTATTTTTAAAAATGGAAAGTGTCCAGGTTTGTTTAAGACAAACTGAAAAGAAAAGTGTGCATAAATAGTTGGAACGGAGTAGAATAGAAGGAGTGGCCTTAGAAATCAAGAGCAAGGGTGTTTGTCGGCCCCGGGCCGGGCCGGAATCGAAATCACCAAAAAGTTTAGACTGAGGACTGGACCGGTTAATGATTATTTAGGACCGAGACTAGACTGGAATTATTTCAGTTTTGGACCGGTACAGACAGGTTGGACCAGATTTTAGTAAACGTTATTCTTTTACGAAAAATTGGTGTTGAAAAATTATTTTTAGAAGATAGTAAATTAGAAGTTAGTTAGAAAAATCTTACCTCAAACTATGGAAGAATACTAGCCCACGAAAATAATTTAAACTAGTATATAAACTTAAATTATAAATACATAAAAAAAAGTATACGTAAGAGTAAGTTACTAGTTCATCTGGTCCGGGCTGGAAAAATTCAGTCTTGGACAGAACCATACCAGAACCCAAAATTCTAAAAAAAATTGGACCGAAAACCTGACCGAAATTTTTTATATATCCAGTTGCGGTATTTATATGCAGGTTCGGCCTGATATATTCTACCGGTTTTGACCGGTTCATGAACACCCCTAATCAAGAGCACTTATGGTTGGTGGAACACAATGCCGTGTAGAATTTTAAACACTTGTTCTTCTTTTTTATTACTCTCATCCAACGAAAAATGATATTTTCTAATGGATAAAGTGCATTTTTAACCTTATGCTTCGGTTGAATGTGCCAATATAACTTTATAAAAATCTGAAAAATGCAAATCTAACCCTATGTTTTGGTCAAAAGTATCAATCTAATCATGACAACCAAGATGTGGCCAGAATTCTTTAAAATTGACAATTATACCCCTTTGAAAAAAAACAAATTTAATCAAACAGAAAAAGACAATATTTCCCAAAAAGTGTGAACCCCCACCCCCCAAATTTGCTGTCGTCAACCACTGGTAATTGGGTTAGATCAACACTTTTATTAAAAAGACAGAGTTAGATAAGCACTTTAGTAAAAAAATACAGGGTTAAATTTGCATTTATGTAAAAAAGATAGAGTCAAATCAGTATTATCATAAAAAAAAAACTTTTTGAGGAGAGTGCACTCCTTAAAAATATGCATTCATTACAATCTCAGAATTGAAATGGTCTGGTTGGAACAAGATGACGATAAGGAATCAGTCTCCGAAAGCAAAGAGCGGAAGTGTGGCATCCAAATTGGTGACACTTTTTGGGAATGAAGCGTTCCATTTTCCTTCTCTCAACCGTACACTTTCATTTTAAAACAAGAGTACAATTTGTTGTCCATCTAATGTCAATTACAAAGAGAGATGATATAGGTTGTCCATTCTTGTTCAAAATCTAAAACACTCTGAATCCTTTTACAAAAAGAGACATGCAAGTGGGAAAAAAAGTATTGAAACTATCCAATTCAGATGTCATATTTATTGTTCAGTACTGAGTATAATAAGGTTTTTCAGTATTGAATTTTATGATAGTGCTAATTTGACCTTATCATTTTTACATAATTGTTGATTTAACCTTGCATTTATAAAACTAAAGTGCTGATCTAATTCTGTCTTTTTAAATAAAAGTGTTGATAAAACTTGGCAATCAGCGGTTGCCAGCGTCCGGCAGCAGGTTTGAAGATGAAGCCTACAGGTATAATTGTCATTAAATTTTGAGAAAAGTGTTTTTATAACCCTAGCTATTTGACATAAGTGTCAATATAACCCTCAGATTATTTTTAGTGCAGATATAACCCTACTTAGTTGATGTAAGTGCCAATATAACCCTATAAGTGGTCCGGCGAAAATCCGGCCAAAAGGCGGTGGTCCGGCGGAAATGAGGTCTGAGGGTTATATTGGCGCTTACATCAACTAGGTAGGGTTATATCTGCACTAAAAATTATCTGAGTGTTATATTGACACTTATGTCAAGTAGGTAGGGTTATATTGATATATATCCTTTAAATTTTTAGTTTTAAGTCTAAGGGTATTTTTGTCTTTTCAGATTAGTCAAGACCTGAATTCCTTTAGTCAACGCGGGAATAATGCAATTTGGGTATATCCGCACCATTGCTCCAAAACATAGGATTAGATATGCACTTTTAGATTTTACAAGGTTATATTGATAGTTTCAACCAAAACATAGGGTAAAAACATACTTTATCCTTTTCAATCTTCGTCCGCCCTAATTAAAATAGCACACTTTGAAAATTGCTCAAAAAGATAAATAACATAATGTTTTTAACATTAGCAACTTAGATATTGGGACCGCTATTTTCCAAAATATTCACGGTTTTTTATAATTATTTTCTGCCACATCAAATCTTTTAAGAAAATAATTCAAAAACAAATGTGCCATTTTTTTGTAGGGCAGTATAATTTAAAGCTAATATCTCCCATGTGAATTGCTTTTGTTTTTTTATATTGAGAAAGTACCGATACATTTGAGATTCTTTTTAGAGTAAAATGCTTAGATGACTCCCAATTCGTTGGAAAGTGCAAATATAACCCTCTGTTTTTTTAAAAGTGCTAATATACCCATGACTGATTTTTAAAAGTGTAGATATATCCATGGCCGGCCAACATATGTAAACTTATGCCCGAATACCCCCTTTTTCCTCCTAATTTTTTGGGTACAAATGTTCACTTCAATTAATTTGGGTACAACCGCACTTTCAAAAAACTTGGATTTATATTTGCACATAACAAAGAACTAAGGTTATATAATCACTTCATTCTTCTTTTTACCTTTAATCTGCTTTTAAGCGGGGCTTGAATGCCTAATCATAGAATAATGGACTCAAGATTCTTTTCAATCTTTAATTGTGCATGTGCTAAAATAAGATGAAAAAAAAGGAAACGAATAAAAATTTAAAATTCACATATTTTTGTTTTAAACAGCCTAAACTTTGCCTCAGGGTCATTGTGCAATTATAAATTTTTTTTGGGATGGAGTTATAAAAAAATATGTTGATAAATTTTGATACCTACTATGCAATTATCAAAATACTATATATATATATATATAAAAACAAGAATTTTCATTTTTTTGCCCCTTCTCAATCGGAAACTGCTTCCTCCCACCGGGAACCGCCTCTGGCCGACGGTTACCACCGGATTCCGCCGTATTTTCCGCCGCACTTCTTCTTCTCCTGGAGAATCAGAGCTCCACACCGGAAAGCCTCTGGAAACTCGTTAAGTTTCGACGATTCAAATCCAGATCGAAGCCTCAACTCTTCGCCGATAGTTACGCGATGTCGCACTGACAACGTTGCACAAAGATGACATCGAACGAAGCAAAGTCACGGCGACGAGGAGCAATCGATGGCGATGACATGGGATATGTTTGAAGAACAAGGGATTGAGGAGCATTTGACGGCGACGGTAGGGGCTAGGAGCAATCGATGACGTCGTTAGGGGGATTGAGGCGCAGTGACGACGATTGAAGCACAACGAAAGCGATTGAGGCACATCGACGACAAGGGAAACAACGACGAAACGTTGTTGCGGTCTTCCTTCAGCGCATCAGTGAAGAAGAAGCCTCGCGTGTGTTTTGTACATGCGGACGAAGGCGGCGGTGGCGGATTGCGGAATGATGGAGGTATTACGAGATGTGAGGTTTAATTTTATGTTTTTTTCCAAAGAGATTTACTGAGATTTAATATTATTTAACTGAGTATATGATCAATAGAGGTTCTCTGGTCTAGTGGTTAGTATTCTTGTTGTTGAGGTTAGAGGTATGGGGTTTAAATCTCACTATGACCTTTATTTTGAAGAATTTATAAGTTTTTTTTTGTTAAGAATTGTTTATTATTGAGGTACTGTAGTTTTTTTGTTGATTTTTGTAGTTTTTTCCCTCTTAGGTTGATTTTTTCATTATTCGTGTGAGGTTTAATTGATATGAGTTAATGTTTTTTTTAGTTTTTTGGGTGATATAGATTGATATTTGCAGTTTTTTCTCATGTTGATATTTTCATTTTTCGTCTGAGTTTTTGGTAATCGTAGTTGATGTTTCTAGTGTATTTTTTCTTATGTAGATGTTTTTTCATTTTTCGGATGAGGTTCAAGTGGTTAGGAGTTGATGTTTCTAGTTTTTGGGAAATATAGTTTTTCTTTAAAAAAATTGTTGATGTTTTATAATTTTCAAAGTGAATAATTTATACTCTTGAGGTACCGTACTTTTTTTGTTGATGTTTTTAGTTTTTTCCCCTCATGTTGATGTTTTAAATTTTTTTGGGTGAGTTCTACTTGATATGAGTCGATATTTTGTAGTATTTTTTGGGTTATATGGGTTGATATTTTTAGATTTTTTTTCTCTTATGCTGACATTTTTCATTTTTCGGGTGAAATTTGGTGATTGGAATTAATGTTTGTAGTTTTTGGGTGATATAAATTGGTGTTTGTAGTTTTTTTTAAAAAAATTAATAGTTGTAAATTTGTTGATGTTTTTATAATTTCCAGTCTTGTTGATGTTTTTATGATTTTTAGTTGATATTTTGTTAGTTGTAGTCGGCGTTTTCCCCCCAATTTTTTGTTGATTTATTTTATTTTTAAATATATTTTTTGCTGTAATTTTTTAGTCAATGTTTTATGATTTTTCATTGACGTTATGTTAATTGTAGCTGATGTTTATAATTTTAGTTCGATGACCATATTGATTTTTTTTTTACTTTTTTTGAATAAATTTTAAATATATTTTTTATTTTTTCAGATTGCAGATGGAGGGAAAATGATGGAAAAAATTGGACAAAAAATTCCCGGAAAAATATTAGCGATAGGTCCATGTAAAATTATTTGAGATAGGTTCTTTGAGTTAGAATATAGTTAGAATTATATAAATTCCCCTGCTGTGTAGGCTGCCTCATAGAAAATCTCTTTAAATTTGTATGGAAAAAATAGAAATAAAAAATAAAGTCTGTCTCTTGAAAGACGATAATTCATAAGTTGTGTAAGGACCAAAGTTTAAACTGCAAATTACAAGAAATAAAAAAAGATAAAATTTTTGAGTTGCATTAATCGGGTCATAAACTTATAACTACTATACGTTGCATAATAAATTTTTTATATTGTAACTAAAGTCTTTTACGTTTCTATAATTCTATTTCAACTATGTATTTTTATATGCCTATGAAGTAAATAAAAATATCATAAATTTGAAAAATATAAAAATTAATTAATTTACTGCACTTAATTTTGTGGGACTTTAGTTTTTTTTTCATCTTTTAACCCACTTTTCAATATACTTACCCCTCCTTTCCTCTATTAGTGGCACAATTATTTTAATGAGATATTTTTTTAAACGTACACTTTTCATTTTTGACAAGATTTTTTTTTCAATTCAATTCACTCATTCTACTTTTAAATTCTACATTCAATTTTATCCTCTCATTTTCTTCAATTAAATACAAACACCTAAATCTATAGTGCCACTATTAGTGGAACGGAAGGAGTACAATTTTTATTCGATGTGTTTGGGTATAGTTGGTTGAGTTTATAAGCTGTTTTTGCTTATAAAATAAATCAACTTTTAAGAGACAACTCATTTTAAAAGCAGAAACAACTCATTTTAAAAGCAGAAATTTTAAAAAAAATAATCATTTTAAAAGTAATCGTAATTTTTGGTTTTGCTAGACATAAATTTAAGATCTTTTGATTTTCCATACTTCAAACTTCAAAGGATACCCGAGGTACCGTAAAATCAACATTTGACCACTCCATTGTCAATCTATACTACCAATTTGGTGTATCCACGAATTAACCATTAAACGCATAATAAGCTGACAATTGGCACTGACTTGCCAAATACTAAGAGATCTCGATTCACATTCTCCAAAAGATTTTTCCAAACCATTCTTTCCATTTATATATTCCATGATTCCCATCTCACGTTTCAATAAACTATCAATTGATTGATAAAAAAACAGTGCCGGTTGGGCCATTTGGAAGATCATTAAGTTGAAGTTTAGATGCTGCCTTCAGTTTTGGTCGAACTCTGCCATATTTAAGGATTTTTTTGTAAGATTCCTACCGCTACAAGATCTGTGTATTATTTCCACCAATCACTCGACAGAGCCCAGCTTTGGAAAAAGTTGGACTGCCCATCTCGATTTTTTCCCAGGTTACTGCTGCTCTTGCCCTACCAAATATTATGATCCATGCATTCGTTTTTATTCTGATTTTTCGAGTTTTATTTGTTCTGGGATCTGTTGATTTTGGTTGGTGTTTTGTTCTCTCTGTTTGCTTCTGGGATTCGCTCATTATTGCTTTCCTGCCAAGTTTGTATCTTGCTTGCGAGTGAGTACAAGTAATCGTATTTTGTGTACTGTCTGAATTGAGTAATTTGAGTTTCTTCTGAATCCCTTTTCACTGGGATTTTCGTGTCACTAGTAAAGTTTATTCCTTTCTGTCATTTGTTTTCTTAGAGCATGTATCTAATTTTTGGTAGTTACTTACAGCTTATTGGTGCTTGCTATGAATTTTAGTGCTTTGTAGTTGTGAATGTGATGTTAAGGCTTAAGAAAGATCCTTATTTGTGATTTTTTTCTTTATGCGTCCAGCAAAGGATGTCGGTGGATGGTCTGGATAACGGAGATGGAGGATCATATGGCAAAGATAGGGTAGGATTTGCAGCTCATAACTTGCTTTGATCTGAAATTTGTTTGTTTAATCAAGTCGATTGTAATGTGCATTGTGTTGGTCTTGGTTGTTTCGTTTCAGGCCAAGGTTGACCCGGGGACACCTGCATCTCTCACTTGGCAGCGGCAACTGAATACGGAGGAGCTTGGCCTTTCTCAATTTGGTCTCACTATGAGAGAGATTATCTCCATGGTATTTTCTTGAGGCTATTTGCTTTCATTTGTCCACATTTCCCATATTAGCCAGTATTTGGTCCGACAATTTTTATTCAACAATTGAATATGTCATATCTTAGGAGATAAATGTGAACATTCAAATTTGAATTTAAAAAATTATGCTTTTGAATGCAAGGGATAGTTCTAGAGTGCTTGTTTCCATGTTATGCATTCTTGAAGTGCTCAATTATACCGGTATTTTAAGGCTTAATACCAGCTTAGAACCCATTGCATGTTTCTGTATAAATCCACTAGTATCAACCAATTGTACTAGTTCCAAAATAAATATTGGCCAAAATCACCAGTGGCGCCCTATATTGTCATGGCTCTTCTTCTCAATCTTTAGCGCCCTTTTCATTCTTTAGTTTCTCGTATTTATTCACTGCAGGCTCCAATAGGCTACCGGTTGTGGAGACATATTGAACAAGAGAAAGCTTCTGGAAAGGTAGGCATAATCCAAACTCGGAGTTCCTTTTCAACTCTACCGGTTTATTATACGTGTGAAGGCATCACCATCTACAATATTATGCAGGGAACATTTATGAATCCATTTACGAAGCGCCATGTAACATCATGCCAAGGCGTCCCTTTAGGTGGCATGGGGTATATTCTTATCTTTTAGTAACAAATTTGATTGGATGCACTCCCTATCTGAACACAAAGAACATAACCATGAAACATGCATATGTTCCTGATATATGTATATTTTGGAGACTTGTCATTAATTGATAATTGTTGTTTCATGTATTTGTAATGGCTGTAAATAAATCTGATACTCGTTTGAAAGAATCATAATAGTCTAACTTGTTTTTTGTTCGACTTTAAAAAAAATTATTGTCTGTTGTAGCAAACAAAGATAACTTTTTCATCCTTATATTATGTAGAAAAAATGTATTTCTATGTACCTTATCTTGACTGTCTTCATTTAATAAATGCTTGTCATTGTTTTCTGAATAGTCCCAGCCAAATACTCTTTTGCTCTTTCTTTCCACAAGTGGTTTATGATTTTTGTATCTAATACATAAGAGAATGCAAATTCCAGTTCAGGAAGCATTGGAAGAACTTTCAAGGGTGAATTTCTTCGTTGGCAAATATTTCCTAGGATATGCGAGGATAAACCGGTTATGGCTAACCAGTTTTCTGTAAGTGCAACAGCATGATTGACCAGTTTTCTGTAGTATCATTTATTGGTCATGGTTACTCTCTTTACCACTCATAGTAAAACTCTGTGGATCTCTTGTACGTTAGCTATCTTATTTTTTTGCTGTTACTGAGGCACATACTGATTTTAAAGGGTCAGCTTTCAAAATATGAATATATTTTGATAATATAACTACTGAGGTCTATGATTCTCGGCACCTCAAAGTTGGTTTATTCTCGATGGCTCAAACTATAGCCCGCCTAATGAAATGGACTGAATGGAACCCTCTATCCTTCAGGGATATAACCTGTAGCTGTAGTTATAAGAGTATTCGTGCAGAAAATGACTGTCATAACGCATTATAACTTTTATACTTAACCCAACTGTTATTATTCTGTTGCAGGCTTTTGTTTCACGCCCAAATGGTCAGAAGCATTCTACTGTACTATGCTCAAAAAATCCCAACAGTCTTAGGTAAGCAGCTAGTAAGATGGTTTGCTCACTCCTGTTACCTTGATGTTTACTTGGATCCTTTTGTGGGGGACTTATCATTCTAGTTAGAACTACCGAAATGGGTTTTGTTTCTTTGTGAACTGGTACAAACAAGTTATATGAACACGAGATTAAATCTAAAGTAGCAGATTCTTTTGTATGTAAAATTATACTGCAAGAGATCAAATGCAATTCTGATGTAAATATTATGAATAAACAGTGATGATTCAGCTTCAGGGATAGGGTCATGGGATTGGAATCTAGAGGGAAACAAGTCTACTTACCATGCATTGTTCCCAAGGGCTTGGACAGTCTATGATGGTAATGTATGATATGTTCATAATTTTGTGACGATGTTCAATATGAGAAGTGATCTCATCTTTAGCTATGCTACTTTAACACAGGTGAACCTGATCCTGATCTTAAAATAGTATGTCGCCAACTTTCCCCCTTTATCCCGGATAATTATAAGGAGAGCAGCTTGCCTGTAGCAGTATTTACTTTCACGGTAAGAAACAAGTTCTCTGGACTCTATTTGTACTTATTCTAAAAGTACATTTTATAGTTTTGAGATTGATATTTCTTCATTCTTTTCTTGTGAAGTTGTCAAACTCTGGAAAGACGCCGGCTGATGTCACTTTACTTTTTACCTGGGCTGTAAGTTTAGTTACCATATTCCTTTCCTGCTATTTATTACTGTACTCGCTTGGTGTCTTTTTTTTTTTAGTTATGATGCGTCCCCGTTGGTGTCTGTAGTGTTCTAACTTTATTTAAGTTGTGACCAAATTTCCTCTCTATACGGTACAGAATTCTATTGGTGGGGATTCCGGATTATCTGGTCAGCACTTCAACTCAAAGTTCATGTATGTGGGATGCGATCTAGAAGTTTTTTCCTCTTCTGTTGTCTCTTAGCAGTTAACATCATTGTTAACTAGACTAAGATTTTGACTATGAATGCCTTTATTTCATCAGGACAGAGGATGGCATGCGTGGAGCACAATTGCACCACATGTATGTTCCTCTTACATTCACTACTTGCTCAATTGTTTCGAAACTAACCACTGGGCAGTGGGCACTGACACTTATTATTAATTTTGGTACAGGACTGCTAATGGTCTTCCCTCAGTAACATTTGCTATTGCAGCACAAGAAACAGATGAAGTTCGCGTTTCTGAGTGCCCTTGTTTTGTAGTATCTGGCAATTCTGAAGGCATCAGCGCAAAAGATATGTGGCACGAAATCAAAGAGGTTCATTACTGTCTTATTACTTGGATCAAGTCTTGCCCATAATTTTCAAAAATCCTGGATTAGATGATGCTGGCAAGGAATTATCTTGGGACTTTTATACATGTAATGGGAACTTTGTACTGATCTATTATTTCTTTAAAAATACGTTATCTGAAATATTTGTGACATTGGTCAACTTTATATGACACAATGTTTGCCTCTCTCTTTCTAGTATTGGTTCTCTGGTTCTGTTGCATGCATTGCGTGCATGTGTCATAAAGTCTTGGTTGAAATTATTAGTTTGACATCCAGGTCTCTTTACTTTAGTTCTTCACTTTATAAGAAAATCACTCTGTATATGGATATGGTTTTAGGATTTTTCTAGCTATATTCATTTTCTTCTCTTTTATATTTGTTGTGAATGTTTTACATGTCTGTATTTTCTAACAGAATGGATCCTTTCATCACGTTAAATGTGGCGAAATGTCAGAGCCTTCTGAACCGGGGTCCCTGGTTGGGGCTGCCGTTTCAGCATCTGTTACTGTTCCAGCAGAAACAGTGAAGACTGTTACATTTTCATTGGTGTGGGCTTGTCCTGAAGTGAACTTCCTTGGTGGAAGAACTTACAACAGGTAGCGAGTTACTTGTCTCGTTGATCTAATATCAATTTATATATCCTTTGTTTCTGAAAGTTCAAATTTGTCGACAGGCGCTATACACAGTTTTATGGGGCCTATGGGAATGCAGCATCTGCAATTGCACGTGATGCCATTCTAAGTAAGATTTTCCAATGGAGTTCCCCTTTTCATTACATTGTACGATGTGTATAACAAATGCAGAAAATAGTTGTAAAAGATTTTTTATTTTTCTTTTAATTAAAAAATAATCTCAAATGGCTTATTTGGATTTCTTGTTTGGACTTCAGAGCATGAAGATTGGGAGGCACAAATAGAAGCATGGCAGAGACCAGTACTCGAAGATAAGAGGCTTCCTGAATGGTGAGTAATTTTCGTCATTGTCTGAGGGCTTTTATTATTGTCGAAAGCTTTAACTTCAAGATGGTTATCTGCAGGTATCCCATCACTCTCTTCAATGAGCTCTACTACCTTAACGCCGGAGGAGCAATTTGGACAGGTAAATAGGTCAATACATTTCTTTTTCGCGTAAATGCTGGTGAATTAAGCTAACTGTGCTCAAACTGTTTTTCTTGTGTAGATGGGTTACCAGCTGTGCATGGTTTATCCACTATTGGGGGAAGACGATTTACGCTTGATAGATCTTTTTCAAGTCGTAGAACTGAAATCAGTCCTCATTTGGACAAAAATGGCACTGCCTCAGGCATTCTTGAGAGAATGACTTCAAAGCTTCAGGAGATTCACTCAACCACGTCTCTGAATTCTGCCCTGGGGACAAATCTGCTCCAAGATAGGGAGGAAAATGTCGGTCAATTCCTTTATCTTGAAGGGATCGAATATCACATGTGCAACACCTATGATGTTCACTTTTATTCTTCATTCGCCTTGGCCAGCCTATTCCCCAAGCTTGAACT
>JAULKM010000008.1:5754226-5772097 GCA_032355605.1 Rubia tinctorum
TTTATCCGGCCCTTCACTAGAGGGTATGCTTTGTCGCCCTCGCTTTTCATTGGCGCCTGAAGAATGGAGCGACAACGACCCAGATCCCATCGTTTTCAGAGAAGGTCAAATTTTCAGAGATGGGTAATTTTCTGGGCTCTCAGCGATGTTTTATCGGCGGGATGAATGGGTCGAATGGGTCGTGCAGTTCGGGCTTCTCGAGCCAGAAAACGTCGCTACTTTTCTGAGGCCAAAGAAATGTGTAGACTCAAACCGGCTCCTGTTTCGCCTGATCAAGCGACTCAGGTTTTAGACTCGACTGAACTCGGGATATGATTCGGGCCAACTCGAGCAGTTCGAGTTAACTCGGCTTAGAAGACTTGGCTTGGTAAATCGGTGTTGTTAAACTCAGATCTGGACTAGGGCGTAACTCTGTCTACAACAGAGTTTTCCATTGTTTCAGCCGACAGATTTCGGAGGTAGTGAGGTCACTAGGGGTAGTTCTCCGTTTTTTATTTTATTTTTCAGCTTTTTATTTTTATTTTCAGGTGGGAGACTATTAATGGATGTTAGTAATTTATTTATTGTTTTCTTTTTTTTCCAGTTTTTTTAAATGGGCAGTTTTCAAAATGGGTTTTTGATTTAAAGTATCGGAAGGAATTATCTCTGTCAATGTATATTTTTTCATGCAGCCCGAGTCGTTAAAATTTGATTGACTTCAAATTTGATATCTAGGGAAACGGTGAGAAGAAATCCAAATCAAAGTTGTATTGTACGAATTAATGGCGATACTGTTTTTTCTAAGGATGTAAGTTAGATTTATAGACTTTGCTCCATAGGGAGGTTGAGGCCAATTTTATTGATAGATCGATTAAGTTGGTCCCTAAAACCTTTTGGGGTCAAAGTTAGAGATTTTTTTACGCATTATAAATGATTTCTATATACCGGTGGAAAATATTTGTGGCAAATAAAATGATGGGTCTTTGTCTCCTAAATTAGGGAAATGGTCTTTACGGGTTAAATGGAGAAGGACTTGATCTTTAGTTGGGGAGTTTCATTGATTTTGTTTTAATTGTCTTTAGATGTTTGTTCATAGGTATCGATGGGTCATTTTGTGTGCGTATCTTTCAACATTTGACTATGTTTGTTTTGATGGTAACCTCCGGTTGATTTATTGTGGCTACACTATGACGATACGGTAAAAACCACTTATCCTCCACATGTTTTTCTCATTGACACATAAGCTTTTGCACAGTATTGTAATATTGATTAGGTCTGATGTGCATATCTCTTTATGCCACTGAGACCTTAGATTCGAATTGTAATATTTAATTAGCGTTTCAGTGTTAATGGGTTAATCCCACATCATATGTTGTAATAGCACATTGTGCAAATTTGAGTTCAATCTAAAAGGGATGAGAACCCTATAAACCATCGTTCGAACGAAAATTTAATTAAAAAACAATTCCACAGAATACACTATAAATGTCCATAGTCTAAACATATTGTTGGTCCTAAATTAAACCAAACCAATGACCAAAATGAAAAGAGAAAAAAAGGCAATGCACCGCCTATTGCAACTACTTCTCCTGTCATTCTCCCCCACAACTCCAACTTGCAAGTCGTCTTCGCACGTTTTCTAACATAAAATTAATAAAAAATCATGGAACCTTTCTACTCAGTATCTCTCCGTGTCTCTCGGCCCCTGCACTCCCAACTTCTCTATAGCTGACGTCATAAAGGTAATGGCCACGTTTTGCAGAGAAGAAGAAGATGAAGAATTCTTTTAGTGCGGTTGGACCGACGTCGTTTTCTGCTGCTGCCTTCCTTTTAAGAAAAATGCTAATTATTTGTAGACTTTGAAGCGAAGAGAAATGGGATCATTAATTACTAACATGCTGATTAAAATAAGCAAACTTCCTCCCTCTTTTATTCCTTACTTTTCAGTTAGACTTTTCTTTCAGATTACAGCAATAACTACTTCTTTTCTCCCCAAAACATACACAGAACGAATCTGAAAAGTCCATTTTTGGCTTCTGATTTTGATCCTTTTTTGCTTTTTCTGGTCAGATGTTGGAGAGGATTTGCATGCAAAGATGAAGTCTTGCACTTTTGTAACTGTTCTATCCTTTTTTTCACCTTTCAGCATTTACTGGGAATTTCTGTTTCTGCATAATTCTCTGTTTGTTTTTCTTGGAATTTCCTGTTTTGTTTATGCGGGATGTTTTTAATCAGTTGCTCGTTCTTTTTGTCGGTTGTGTCTGAATTTGCTATGTCATGTGGGATTTTGTTGCTTCTGCACAATTCTCTGTTTTTTTGCTGGTTTTTGAATGTGGGATTTTGTTGTTTTGGCATAATTCTCTGTCTTTTTGCTGATTGTTTATGTGGGATGTTTTTATCAGTTACCTTTTTGTTTGTGTTCTGTGTCTGAATTTGCAATATCTGGTTGATTTGCCTATGTGGGATGAACCAAAATTTGAACTTTTGTTTTCTTCTGATCAACCGTTTTTTGGTGGTTAGCTTGTAAAGTTTGTTCATCTTTTGTGTTGGGATTATTCGGTTGGCTTTTTAGAAATTGGTTGCCTTTTCTTTCAATGTGTCTTATCCTCTTTTGATACCAAAAGTTGGGAAGAAGGCTCTAAAAAGAGAGAATCTCAAAGGGTTTCTTTGTGAATCAATGTTAAGAATGGCATCATTTTTACTGTTTCCTGGAATGGAATATGAAAATTTGAATCTTTTTTGGCCTACATATGTTCTGCATATTCCTGTATGTGTATATGCCTTCCACTTTTTTGTTCCTTTTTGTGTGGATTAATTCGGATTTTACCGTTCTGATTTACTTTTTCCCTGTTGTGCTGCTTTTTCAGGTCTCGTTTCTGTTAGATTCAAAATGTAGACTGTACCTAGTCAGCTTCCTTGTATCTGCTTCTATGATTTGTTGTTTCTACTTTGCCGGAAATGCATTATTTGCTAGAGACTTCGCGGTGAGTATCTTGCTTTAGTTGTTCTTATTGTTCGTTCTTAAAGCATAGCTTTTTATGTTCGTTTACGTTCTTGTGATGAGTCCAGTGGTAATATTGCAGGTCATTTCTGCATTTGGAATCAACGGCTCACAACGGCCTGGTCAATGCGAGGTTCGTTGCATTACGGGTGTGATTTCGCCCACCTTGTTCTCACTATTAAAACTGACACTTGTACATTTTGTGATAAGTAGGGCAAATGCATACCACTCGGTAGTGAAGCATTGCCAGAAGGAATTGTCACTAGAACTTCCAACTTTGAAATGCGCCCTTTGTTTGGTGATATTGATAAAAAGGTATTTCAATGTGGACTTAACTTTTCTTTTCTGATTTGGTTTTCTTATTGTTTCATATTTCTTGTATCGGTATCCACATTTTAATGAGTATATTTTGCAGACAAGGTTGAAGCGTTCTCCGAGTTTGTTGGCAATGCCAGTTGGAATAAAGCAAAAAGAATTAGTGAACCAAATTGTTCAAAAGGTATCTATCTATTCTGTGCTTAATTTCTTGTTTGTGTATTGTCCTTCTCAGCCTCGTATAATTACAGTTTCTGGAGAACAACTTTGCTGTCATCCTTTTTCATTATGATGCAAATGTTGATGAGTGGAACAGTCTGGAGTGGAGTAACCGCGTCATACATGTCTCCGCCATAAATCAAACAAAATGGTAACTCTTTGAGCCTAGAGCTTCTCATGCCTTGGAAATTTCAAGTTTCATGAAACCGTCAATGAAACAGGTGGTTTGCAAAGCGTTTCCTGCATCCAGATATTGTGTCGGAGTATGAGTACATCTTTTTGTGGGATGAGGACCTAGGGGTTGAGAATTTTCATCCGGGAAGGTAATGTAACATCCTGTGTAAGCCAAATGCTCTTGGTTGCATCCTTTTTTTTTACTATCATCTAACATGGAGATAGGAATTAAATGCATAACATTGTCTTTAGGGGCTAAAAAATTTCAATTTGCAACTTGCGATAGTCGATCATATCAGATTATCTTCTTTGCAGGTACTTGTCGATTGTTAGAGATGAGGGCCTTGAAATATCGCAACCTGCATTAGACCCCACCAAGTCCCGGGTTCATCAGCAAATGACCGCACGCAGAAGCAAGTCAAGGGTTCACAGGTTGGATGAAAGTTTCAGTTTATAATAACATATGAAAACCAAGTTGTTTTAGATGGTTGCACATGTGGTTTACATGAAAATAATTGGCTGCAATATCTGTGAAAAAGTCCCAGGAATTATGCTGTTCAATGCATTTGGATAATTTTGGATTCACTGGGATTTGTTTTGGTTATCTAAACAGGAGGTACTATAAATTGACAGGCGGTGGACGGTGTGATAACAACAGCACGGGTCCTCCTTGTGTTGGGTAAGCTTTGCTTCTCTAAACAAAAAAATTATAGTTTAATCAGTACATCCTAGGTTTTCAAGTATTGTTCTCGTAGATGCAAGATAACCATTCTCTAAATCCGATAAAAAAATTTCATGTATAGTTGGGTGGAAATGATGGCTCCAGTCTTCTCAAGAGCAGCCTGGCGCTGTTCTTGGTACATGATCCAGGTAATGAACAAATGACCCGTTCTTCGATCATCTGATGCATCGGCTCTATGCATTCTTCTGAAACGGCTGAACTTCTCTAACGACATTCTTTGTGCTCAACAGAATGACTTGATCCATGCGTGGGGGCTGGATCGGCAGCTCGGTTATTGTGCACAGGCAACTTTTCAACTCTCTATCGTTACAATGATGATAATCTCGTTCTATACTCTTATGTTTTAATGATATTTTGTTCGGTATGACAGGGTGATCGGACTGAAAAAGTTGGCGTTGTAGATGAAGAGTATGTAGTACACGTCGGTCTTCCTACATTAGGCGGCGTGTTGGGTGGAAACAAGGTTAGCGATCTTATACGCCCAATAAAACATGTTGAAAGTAATGAATCTTTGAAACAAGCTAAATTAAATGATAAACTTAGTAGTTGTTATTGTTGCTCACTTGCAACTATTTTGCGTGTATCCGTGCAGGTGGATGGTGAATCTGCTCATGAACATTCTTCAGAACCGGAGAAACCAGTTGATTCAGAAGCAGTGGTACGTCATAGAATCTTTCAATCGTTAACCATTTCTTTTTGTGCTTTTCCCTTTTGTTTGAACTTTGATCCAACACTGCCTTTGTAAAACTTCAGGTGCCTCCAGTGCTCAATATATTTGACAACAGATCTCTTGTAAGTCCTTTCACAACCTAACATTTTTCTCATGTTACAGTTGCAGAAGATCCCGTAGCAATTTCCCTAATGCTCGACTTTTTTGCCCGTCTTTGTTTCCTCTTTCACATTCAGGTCAGGAAACAGTCCTACATTGAGATGAGGAAGTTCAAGAAACGATGGCACGACGCAGTCCAGAAAGACAAGTGTTGGGTTGACCCGTATCCAGATCCCCCGGCGCAGAAAGTCCAGTAACCACACGGCTATCTGAACACCTCGCCGATGCATTGTTGATTTTGTACAAAATGGTACGTACAGAAGACCGCGAATACTAAATTTTCGACACCGTGTAAAGTCATAGAAGCCTCGAGGAAGAATATATAGTGGAAATTGCTGAGTAAAGTTTTTTAACCTGTAAGTTGATGTATCTATAGTTTTGTTTCTTCTTCCATTTGATGTATAATGTATAATGAAAGGTGTATAGTCACGGTTCTGTACATCTTAGAAACCTTTGACAGAAATTATTGTAGTACAGTAGCATTATTTTTGTTCCATATGGTAATAAATTCTTATTGAAGCTTTGCTGTTGGTGTGAAAATGTAGTTAAAAGCTCAAAACTAGTGAAATTTCGGGAGTAGGTCAAGCTTTCGAAATTTCAGTGTGTTAATGTTATTCACGTTCCACGGGTTCGAGCCTTCACCTACTCCTCTTATACTTTACGTAATGTTCCATGCCCTTTTCAGCTGCCTCTCCTCTTCTCTTTTCTTTTCTTTTCAGAGAAAAATGCTAAAATGACCCTGAAATTAGGGTGAAAGTGTTAATATAACCTTGTAATCTCAAAAAGTGTCAATATAACCATTGACAACGTTGACCGTTCGGTCAACCTTTTCACAGCCGGAATAAAGTGAATTTACATTTGTACCCTTATAATTTAAAAAAAGAAAACAAAGAAAATGTGGAATAAATGAGGAATTCGTCGCTGGTTTTGTTTAGCTCATTAAGCTCTTCTCTTCTCTTTCCGCCGTGGAATTCTCTTTCCGTGCCGCCATGGAATTCTTCCTGTTGAGCTCTTCTCTTTCCTTCTTCCTTTGCTCCTTCTGTTCCCGCTCGTCGCTGCCGTGGAATTCTTCTCTGTCGGCAGTCGTACGTCGCTTTGCAGGTCGACTTTTTCTGCATTCTTCTCGGCCTGGGGTCGGATTGTTTTCGGTTATAGGTCTGAGTGGGTTGGGGTCCGATTGGCGACAGTGAGGGAAAGGCGGGTTCGGCGCCACCCCGTAAAGACGTCTCAACCAAGCTCTCGATTCCCGGCGCTTGGCTGAGCGGCGTCGGGGCTGAACGGTGAGCGAAAGGCGACGGTGGGGAAACCCTAGCGGCGGGTGGGGGAAAGGCGATGGTGGCGAGCGAAAGGCGACGGTGGAGGGAAATGCGGCTGGGCAGAAACCCTAGAGGCGGGTGGGGGAAAGTTGATAGTGGCGGTGGAGGTGGTGGGGAAGAAGCAGACGACTGGGGATGAGGCTACGGGCCGGGGCGAAGGCAATCAGAGGGAAGAAGGCGGCGGCGGGGAGAGCGATGAGGCGTCGACGGTGGTGGGGAGAGAGAGGAGGCGGTGGCGGGAAATTAGAGATCTTAGGGTTACAGGAAAGAGCACAACGGCGGCGGGAGGGAGCTTAGCAGTGGCGGCGGCGATGGTGGAGCGAGAAGAGAAGGGCGGCGGTGGTAGTGGCGGTGGGAGGGGGAACGTCGGCAGCGGTGGAGCTTGGCTGTGGTGGCGGCGGCGGAGCTTGGCAGCGGTGATGGTTTAGGGTTAGGCTGTTTGTTACATTAGGTTTTTAGAAAAGAAATTTAGGTTTGTTACAAGTGTATTTTTGTCATTTCACCTTATGGTTTTGCTTGATTTTTTTGGTCAATACCGGAATAAGGGAGTTTGGTTATTTGACACAAAGTTTAGGAAAGTTAGGGTTATATTGACACATACATTAAAAACTCAGGGTTATATTGGCACTTTCTGAGGTTGAAGGGTCATATTTGCACTTTTGGCCTAATTTCAGGGTTATAAATATATTTATCCCTTAAGTTTAAATTATCTGAAGGTTACCCATTATGTTGGCCTTGAAAAATGAAAAAGTCACATAATTATCCTGATAATTCAAAATGACAGGCCCACATGACATAATTATCTCTTAAAAACAAGCCCACTACCCTCCCACACATAAACCACTTTAACTATACACTTTGAACTGAAAGATGCGATACAAGTAGGAAAATCACCTACGGATTTACTCAGTAAGCAAATAAACAACCCAACAACAAAGGGGGCGAGAATAACACGGTTTTGCATACGCCTGGAAACTCACCAGTCTCGTGACGAGAGCGGACATCCCACCTCTTTTCTTCGAACCAAAAGATAAATAGAATATTGTTACTTCACTTACACTTGTAAAATCACCAGCCACACGACACAAGCATTTGTTCAATTTATTTCACCAGACACAACACACATTTTTTTACCATAGAGAGGGGGACTGCGGCTTTGCATACGCATGGAAAATCTCCATCCTCGCTACACAAGCAGACCTTGACCCATTCTATAGCTAATAAAACACCCACCCCCAATACATCACAAAAAATAAAGCACCAATTTTTAAAAAAATCATTAAAACTTAGATAACAAAGGATCACATACCAAAACGAACTACAATGACCCGTTCCTTTTACAATCCCAGCTTCTGCATCTAGGATTTCCTCTAGTTTCCACTTCATGTGTAGGTAAACTTCCTCTCGTGTAGAACTAGCAGTTTCCATATGACGCACATGCTTCACATAATCAGACTTACGGTCAATAATTGGTCCACATTTTGTTCTTTCTAACTGCATACTCATTAGATATACAGAATATGCATAAGTCTCTAGGTCCCATTTCAAATCAGTCACTTCATGTTTCAAACATCGAACACAGTCTTTCAAACACCCCTCATGAAGATTCTTACGAAGAAGCTCACCAATTTCAGCACGAAGTTTAGCATTAACTTTGTATTCATCCCTTAGTATTCCCCCCAATTATTGACACCTCCCCTTCAACCGGACATAACGAACTTCTCTGAAACCAAGTTGGCCCTCTTGTTTGACGTCGACCCTAGAAACTATACAAATGAATTTCTGACTAGGATAGCCACGATCTATAGGAAAAAATAGGTAACATGCTGAGGCTTGGCCAAGGGATAATGATGGGCCCGAATCGGAGGTCTAAACAGATGGAAATTGGGAAGGAGGAGGGGGTCAATAGAGTGATCAACTTCATCAACGGAGTTGTGAGTGACAAATCTTCGAACACGGTCATTAAGGCCCAATATTGATTTATCCCCCTGGATAACTATGACCGAAAAGGTTTCGACTCGATGAAGCCATAACCTTCTTGGAGGTAGACCCGGTACCTAGCCAAACCCCCCATGCAACCCCTATGGTGATCCACGTAACGATTGGGGACTCCTATGTAAAAAGAGTTTTCAGAGTATGCGAAAGGCATCAGGGGGATCAATCAATAGCAAAGAAACTCCTCATGGCGGGGTACTACTTGCCTCAGATGTTCAATGATGTAAAGAGGTATATCCAAGCCCTCCACCAATGTCAAAGGCATGCGCCAATCACTCAGTTCCCCAGGAAGATATGATGAACATCTCATGTCCATTCAAAAAATGGGGGATCGATCTAGTAGGACCCTTTTCGGAGGCTCTGGGAAACTTCTAATACTTGATTGTTGCTGTGGATTATTTCACAAAATGGGCCAAGACCGAAGCCTTAGCTAATTTAAAAGGGAAAATAGTGATTGGTTTCTGTCGAAAAATACTAACTTATTTTGGAAAAATATCATCTACCGATTCCGGATCCCTTGAACCATTATAATTGACAGTTCACCGAGTTTCTTAGTAACCTATTTAAAGGCAGGTTCAGGGAGTAGAAGATCCATATGAAAGTCACTAGTGTGTACCATCCCAAGCCAATGGGCAAGTGAAGGTTACGAATCAGACCATTGTTAATGGTATCAGAGTAAGGCTCGAAGGTGTGGGGGGAAATGGGATCAATGAACTACATAGTGTGCTTAAGTCGCATCAATAGGCGAATTCTTCTGCTATGGGTGAAACTCTATACATCCTAGTCTATGGCTCGATGGTGGTAATCCAAACTGAGAATGTGCCACCCACCTTCAGAAGGTTCATCAGCAACAACCAAAACTAATAGGTCAATGATGAGCAACTCCAACTGGACCTTGATCTTCTTGAATAAAAGAGGGAAAGAGCATCCTTCCATGAAGCAAAGGTCAAAAGATATCATGATCGAAGGGTTTTGAAGATCCAGTTCTCTCTGGGAGACATCGTGATGAGGAAAAATGAGAAAAGCTGGAAGAAGCCTGAGGGAAAACTGGCCCTGAAGCGTACCCTAGGGAAGCTATGTGCGGAGACACTCCATGGAAAACCAATCCCCAAAAGATGGAATGTCTCCAACCTTCAGAGGTATTATTCTTTAAAGTCCCATTTGATTCGATCAAACCATGGAGTAGCTTACCTAAAAATAGCTATAGGCCAGGAAGCATCTTCGACTGGGGTACTTGCTGTAAGTTGAAGATATTCCCTAATCTTTGTTATCAATCTATTGAAGAGTACTTTTCTAAATCATTCAAGTCTATCCTATTCACCTAAATACACCACGAATCGCGGAGGCTAAAGCTCCCATATTTCTTCAAAATGTGTTGCGATGACTTATAAGTGAAAAGGGTCGAACACCACATACAACATACAAGGGTCGAACCCCGCATATAAAATTTCACGATGACTTGAAAATGAATAGGGTTGAATCCCGCGTATAAAATATTATGAGAAATCATAAATAAAAAGGCTCAAACCCTATATATAAATTTAAAAAAATATCCACGATGGCTTATAAACAAAAGGGTAGAATTCTCTTACACATGTTCGAAACAGAGTTACTGAAGTACAACATACAAGTAACTATCTAGATACTATCCTACCTATTTTCAAAACTAAGAACCAAGGTAACAGAAGTTTTTCTAAGTAAACCGAAGGTCCTCTACTAATATTTTGGACTTGATAAGAGCTATGAAAATTAATTTTCTTATCGTGATCCAGTTACTCTTCGTCCAAGCGTTCAACCCCCTGCACTTGAGTGGAACTTGAAGGGCATTCATTGGGCCTCCTAGGTCTCCATTGTAGAGGAGCAAAATCAAGCTCTTCCTCCCCCTCATTTATTTCCATTTCAGGGTTAAAATTTCCACACTGGCTGGTGCTGGAGGTGATCCCTCAATCTTTACCCGTGGATGGGGTCTCTTGATTGGTATTGGCAGCGTATCCCCGATCGGTGGATGAAGCACCGACTTGGTTTGAGGAAGTACAACCACTCAAAGTGCAATTGATATGCACCTTTATGCATGCTTTAACCAATGCATTTGACATGTATGTTATTATGTTTTGTTTGATTGATTGCTAGTTATAGTAAGGTTTACACGACAAAGGGTTTAGATGACCATTATTGTTTTTCTTATCTAAATCCCAAATTTTTGTAGACTTAATATAATCTAATGGACACTTCGTATTCATTGAAATCGGGAAGGGGAGAGCCAATAGAGTGATCAACTTTATCAACGGAGTTTTGAGTGACAAATCTTCAAACACGGTCATTAAAGCCCAATATTCATTTATCCCCCCGGGAGAATCTCCTCAAAAGAGGATTTGACCCGATGAAGCCATAACCTTCTCAGATTTAGACCTGGTACCTTGCCAAGCCCCCCATGCAGAACCTATAGTGATCCACACAACGATTGGGGACTCCAATGTATAACGAGTTTTCAGAGATGATGGTTGCAAGGTGATAGTCATGTTTGATAATTGATTTGACCAGCTGGGCTTGGGGGGTCATAGCTAAAAAAGAACCACCTCGTCATTGTTTGGCTTTACTGGAAAAATGGTGCTCACATTGGGTGTGATAACCCTGCCCGTTCGAGTGGCATATGGAGATAAAGAGGTAATGATTGAATGTAGCTTTGATTTTATTGAATCCCTATACAAAATAATTTTAGGAAGGCCTGGATGTGTTAGGCATGAGCCATTTGGTCCCCTGTCACCCGACGAAGAAATTCATTACCAAGAAGGGGGTAGCAGTTATCACAGGAGATCAATCAGCAACTCGAAGCTGCTTGGAAGTGGTACTAAAAGAAGCAAAGAAGGTGGAGTCGTCACTTTGGTCTATGGGGAATTTGGACTAACGGATACGGAACAACTCGCAGTTTGATTATCGGGGACGGTAGCTGTGGGAAAACGGATGCCTTCTGCGATGAAAGAGAAGCTGAAGGTTCTTCTCAATGTTGCAGATGTATTCTTATAGAGCATCCACAATATGATAGGATTTCCCTAGTATGGTTCACAAGCTGAACGTTGATCCATCTTAGGAACCCATCAAATAGAAGAGAAGATCATTTGCTCCCGAAAGGGCTGAAGGCATAAAATAGGAAATCAAGAAACTCCTTCGAGCCAAAGTCATTGAAGAAGTATTTTACCCAGAGTGGTTGGTGAACCCGGTCACGGACCCAAGCACGATGGTGCTTGGGGAATGTGCATCAATTTCATAGATCTCTACAAATGCTGCCCCAAAGACAACTACCCCATACTATCCATCGATACGCTAGTCGAAGCAATTGAGGGATATGAAGTACTTTCTTTCTTTGATGCCCATAAAGGCTACTAGTAGATACTTATGGAAGAAGAAAACAAGGGAACGACGTCATTCATCATAGACGTCCGAATGTTTTTCTATAAGAAGATGACATTCAGCCTTAAAAATGCAGGGTGAATTTCCAAAGGCTAGTGGATAAGCTCTTTAAAAATCAGATCAGCAGGAACATGAAAATATACGTAGACGACATTGTGGTAAAAATCAAGGGCCAGTTGCTGTCGGACCTGTAAGATTTTTTAGAAACTTTGAGAATCGAACCTGAAGCTGAACTCAGCCAAGTGTGTAATTGAAGTGGGGGCTGGAAAGTTTTAAGATTTCATGGTTTTTTAGAGGGGAATTGATGTAAACCCAGAAAAGGTTGAGGCCTTCGTGAATATGAAATGCCCTTGAACCGTCAAGGATACTCAAAGTCTCACCGGATCGCTGGCAGAACTTAGCCATTTCTTCTATAAAGGTGTTGAGAAACACCTCCTATTCTTTGTTGTGCTTTGAAAAATGAAGAAATTTGAATGGACAAAGGAGTGTGAGCATGTCTTTCGAGACCTAAAAGAACACTTACGCAACCTACAGACCCTGATGAAGCCAGAGAAAGAGGAAGATTTGTACCTACACATATCTGCCTCCCCCTTGGTTATTAGTATAGTCTTTGTTAAAGGGAAAAGAAAGGGTACAAAACCCCATCTACTTTGTAAATAGGGCACTGTAGGGGCAAAAAACTCATTATACAGCCCTCAAAAGGTTAATATTGGTTCTCGTTCATGCAGCGAGATGACTTCGACCATACTTTCAGAGTTACAAAATCTTCCTACTTACCAGTCATCCGATAAAACAGGTTCTCCTTAAGCTTGATGCTTTGGGACAAATAATGAAATGGACAATCGAGCTAGGAGAACACAACATCTAATTCCTCCTAAGGACAACTTCAAAGGCCAAGACTTGGCGGATTTTATAGTGGAAATGACAAAGGTCATCGAAGTAAATGGGAAGAAAGTGGTAGATAAGATATGGAAACTCTATGTAAACGGATCATTAGAATTAAGAGGAAGTGGAGCAGGGATACTGCTCACTAGCCTCGAGGGAAAAGACTATCCCTATGCACTACACTTTGACTTCAAGGCCACAAATAATGAAGTCGAGTATGAAGCATTGATAACAGGGATTCGGCTAGAAAAAGAGCTAAACGTCCGAAACCTGGAGGTTTTAGTGACTCTCAGATTGTGGTTTAACAAGTCAAGGGATATTATAAGGCTAGGGAAAGGAGCTTGCTACACTACTTGGAAGTGGTGAAGCCCTTCCTCAAGCACTTCTTATTACACCCTGACACAAGTTCCCGAGAAAAGAACCACAAGGCCGATGCCTTGAGCAAACTGGCCTCGTTAAACCTCGATTTGCGATCTCAAAAGCACTTAATGGTAGAAATGCAAGCGTAGATTCAAAAAGAAAATGACAGTGATGATGGTGAAAGAGGAGAACTCGTGGATAACACCAATAATGAGCTACCTTTGAGATGACACCCTTCCTGAAGATACCATTGAAGCAAGGAATATTAGACCGAGGGCTCCTAAATTTGTAATCCATGAGGATGTCCTCTATTGATGGGGCCACCTACAACCACTTTTTGATGTGTAGTTCCTCATGAAGCCGATAACCCGATCAACGAAACTCACGAGAGAGTATACGGAGGGCATCTGGGGACTCGATAGATAATGAAAAACTCCTCCTGGCAGGGTACTACTGGCCTCAAATGTTTGATGATGTCAATAGGCATATCCAAGTCTGCCACCAATGTCAAAGGCATATGCCAATCACTTAGTTCCCTAGGAAGAAATGATGAACATAAACAACTCATGGCCATTTGAAAAATGGGGGATTTATCTAGTTGGACCCTTTTTGGAGGCTCTTGGGCACTTCCAATACATGATTGTCACTGTGGATTATTTCACAAAATGGGCCGAGGCCAAAGCCTTAGCCAATATAAAAGGCAAAGCAGTGATTGGTTTCTATTGTAAAAATATCATCTACCGATTCAGGATCCCTTAAACCATCATAATTGACAATTCACTGAGTTCCTTAGTGACCCATTCAAAGGCAGGTGCAGAGAGTACACGATCCGTCAGAAAGTTACCAGTGTGTACCATCCAAAGCTAATGGGCAAGTGAAGGTTACGAATCGGACCATTGTCAATGGAATCAGAGCCATATAAATGGCAGTAGAGAATTGGGCTTTGAAAAAGGCCCAAAATGGCCAAAAGAAAACCCTAGTAATTTTCACAGCCAGAAAAATGGCCAAATGATGCCAAAAAAAATTACACGGCCTGTGCCGAATGGCACATCCCATGCAAATTTGTGTAAAATGGTATGTGCACCATGGCATGGTCCATACAGCTCATGCGTTTTGGGCCACATAGACTAGCACAGGCCGTGCAGTCTCATGTTAGGCGAGGCGCAAGAGCCTGCACATGCTGTGGGCTAGTGCCTCCCCTGGAACTTCTGATTCATGCGTCACGTGATGTTTGGTGTGACCCATGCTATTTTTCACACCCCGTGGGCTATTATTGACTTTAGGGACTTGGAACGGCATGGGCCGTGTAAAACAAAATGGCACGGGCCATGTAAAACGGAGCCGCCAGTGCCCATACTTAGCCATTTGGAGGTGAAATTGGAACCCTCGTGCAATAGCCCGCACTGACGTACACAACCCATGCAAGACCTTTTGAATGGCCCGTGTAAATTTGCATGGGGTGTGTAAGCCACTTTACACGGGACTACACAGATGTTTTTTTCCCTCGTGTATGGACCATGTAAGAAGGTTGGCCGGCTGATTTGTTTGCTCCTCTACGGATGAACCACTGATCCGATTTGAGAATTCTTGTAGTCAATTTTTGTAGTTCTCTAGAAGATTAATCCAATGATGCCACCTGAAAAGGATGATTCTTCTTGGATCATTCTCATAAATTGGTGCAACTCTCGGACTACAGTTCCTCTACTTCTTTCTTGGCCTTCTTGAACTTCAAACCCGCCTTTTTCGGGCTCAATTCCATCTACTAATACGTTTTGGAGTCCGTGGCCTTAAATATACTACTATACATGTGAATGGCCTTCAATATCTTCTACCATCCTTGCGAATGACCTTCAAATATCTTCTACCACCCTTATGGATGGCCTTCTACAAAAAAATGATCAAAAAGTACTCACGAGCAACCTACTAGTAAGACCATATAATATCTAGGTACTTTTTGTTGCATATTTAGTAGATTTACATTGCTTGCTAGTTAAATTTTCTTTAAATTCATAACTTAGAAAAACAACCAAAAAACTCCATTTTTACAAGCTTATATATGCATATCTCTATATCTAGTGTAGTATTCACCTTTATATGTGAAAACCTTTAGGAAAATCCCCCTTCTTTGTGGACTACCCTGATTTGCCACTATCTACTTAATTGTATTTAATAAGCATTTAGGGCTTATAAATTGTAAATTTGAGAGGTACGATGATGACCTCCCAAATTTTAGCGCCTCTTCCAGGGAAGAGGCGTGTATTTTTAAGTGTTTGGGCATATTATGTGTGAATATGTGCTAGTTGTGAATACTTGTTAGTTTTCTTTTATTTGGTTTTTATTTGATGTTAGTTTGGCTTGGAGACGTATTGTTTGAGTTCTTGGTGTATGGTTCGTACTCGATCCTCTTCACAAGAACTCCTACACTACGAGAGAATCATGAAGAGGAAATTCTGGGAGGAGAACCTCAACACCCTCACATTCAAGGAGGGAACATCTCGTTGAGGCAAATTCCATTGAGGAGGTAATAGCTCCCAATCTGGAGCAACAACCAATGTACATCACATATTTGACGGTTGGAGCTAATGGAAACTTTGATTTGAAGTACTGATTGATACACTTGCTAGCATCCTTTCTTGGTAGGAAAGGAAAATATCCCAACAAACACCTCCTCGACTTTCATATGGTTTGTAGTGGGATGCTTCCCGAAGAGGTGAATGAGGAGCTTTACATGTTGAAGGTCTTCCATTTTCATTGAGAGACGAAGCAAGGGATTGGCTCCATTATCTTCCATCCGGAAGTATCACCTCTTGGATTGAGTTGAGAGGAAGTTTCTCTCAAAATACTTCCCGGCTTCAAAATCCTCCATCTTGAAGAAGGATATTAGAAACATCATCCAACGGCATGAGGATTCATTTTATGACTATTGGAAGAGATTCAAGAAACTTCTCGCTAGTTGTCTATATCATGGCTACTCGGATAGGGATTTGGTCTATTATTTCTATAATGGCTTCTTGATCAAGATAAAAGGCTAGTGAGGGGAGCTTTTAATGTTCTCTTGGGAACAAGTCCTCGAGGAGCTAGCCAAAGAATCGAGAAATTTTAGCTCAAGAGCCGATTGAGTAGGCAAGATCCTAACACAAGTGCTCCTTCCAACAATGGGAAGCTTGAAAACTAAGTCTCAGCCCTCACTTCTATGGTCAAGACTTTGATGACATAATCCACAGTTAAACCAAATGTGAAATCTTGTGAAATTTGCTCTTCTCCGCATCATACAGATACATGTTCTACTTTGCAAGATGTTTATGTGGAGGCGAGTGCCATGAGATATCAAGGAGGCCAAGGATACCAAAATCAAGGGTATCAAGGATATCAAGGCTATCAAGGAGGCAGAGGCTACCAAAATCGGCCTTACAATGTGGCCAACCAAGTCCATCCAAATCTCTGATATGGGAATGCACAAGGGGGTCAAAATTTTCAACCTTATTGCCATCCTCAACAACAATATCGGCCACCTCAACCTCAATACCAAAGGCTTGGTGATAAGACCCACAATCAAGGTGAAGGTTTGGGATGTCAAAGGAGGAAATCATGCAATCCATTGGAAAATTGACCATATGTGTAGACAAGGCCAAGAAACAACAAGAGAAACCCGACTCTAGCATAAAAAACCTAGAGGCTCAAATCTTGAATAGAATTGAGGCAAGAGATTTGGGGAAACTTCCTCCTCAACCGAAGCTTATTCCTCGTTAAAGTGTGAGTTCCATCTCATAGAGGAGTGGAAAGGAAGTGAGAATACCCCAAGGCAAGGTTGATGTGTAGCGGATGTTTGAAAAGGAAGAAGATGTTGGTTGGCCAATGAAGATGTTCGTGCCTAGGCCGGGATCAAATCCCAAAACCTCATCCCCTCCTCGCAAGAAATCCAAAGTTTCGGAGATCCCTATCTTTGAGCTAGAACCACAATTCACGGATGCCTTGAATGATGGGAGGACCAAAGAGGACAACAAAGACATCTACAAAGTCTTTCGTAGATATGAGGTAAACATTCCACACTTGAATGCTATAAATCAAATCCTAGGTATGCTAAATTTCTCAAAAAGTTGTGTACCATCAATAGTAAACAAAAATTGAAGAGTAATTTTTTTGGAATTCCTAGGTATTTTTGGAGTGACTTTGAAGTCCTGTAGAGATGTTAGCAAGTTAATCAAACGATCATGTCCATCTACACCTTGAGAGTGATTTCTATCATTTTAATTTTAATTTTAATTGAAATTCACTATTTATTAATTAAAACCATATTACAAATACTTAAAAAATTTGCATTGTGTAGGTACATGTTTTTTCCCAAATAATCAAAAGAAGTGATGGATTGGATACATGTGCCCGGTGACGATTCAAGAAATTGGTTGTTAGAATCAAGAGAAAATTAACTACATTCGTAAAAGCATGGGGCAAAAGGATAAGAATATTTTCATTGCGCCATACATCAAAAGGTCACTTACATTGTTCAATTTATTTACCTGCATCATTTTCAAATTTTGAAGATAATTTAAAATTTTGAATTCAGGGACCATTGTGTTGGAATAGTGTCCTTCAGTCAATGTGCATTTTCCATAATATAGTTTGAGGATTAATTACGGAGATAATTAAT
>JAULKM010000008.1:5772197-5787885 GCA_032355605.1 Rubia tinctorum
GTGTCTGCAACGACAACAGCTGCCAGCTCCCGGTTCATTTCAAACCATTGGGACCCTTTTCTCCAATCTTTCAGTTTAATGTCCGGCTTCATGTGCTTGCTGTACCGTCCACGCCCATATCGAGAAGGATCGTCGTAAACCTGAACAAAACTATCCATGGACCTTGTCAGGTACTTGTACACGGTCAGGAAATCACGGAGAGGGATGCAGCTTTCAGAAAGAAGAATAAAGCGCTCATTTGAAAAATCAAGCAGCGCATTTGCCAACAGCCGTCTTTCTGCATCAACAAGGGAAACATCGCCCCACTTGACCTTCTGAAACAAGAACAGGAAACTTTTAGAGAACTGCGTGATGGAGACATCCTATAGAAAACAGCAAATCTTCGGAGAACAGATAGAGCACAGCTCTGCACGTTTAATTAGGCACATACATCACAAATTAACGAGGAGAAAGGCTCCTAAAACTGCAGTCATGAACAAAATCTTAAAGAATTAATGGTAGGTAGTTACAGAAACAGTCATTTATCTAAGATAACACGTGGTCTTACCATTGAGTAGCTAGCAACCTAGTTTCACCGATTTGCTAAAGTCAGGTTCGGGAGATTTCAGTTTCGCCACACTTTTCCATGATCACTCCTGGAGACCATCCCAAACCTACACACCTCTATCTTCTTCATCCACGTTCCCTATCTCCGATATTAACAACCGACGATGCCTAACATCCTTCCGTGCATCCCAGAATGCCTTTGATTCTTTTCCATCTGTCTAAACCTTTTAATTCTTTCGGCGACTGGCATCTACACTAATGCTATTTAGATTATTGGAACCCCATACAGCCGGGGAATGATTTTTCTTGTCCGAAATTGGATAGAGAGTCCCTCTATACGAAGGACTTCATTCCTGCCACTTTACAAGTCATATATCCCTTCTACAAGTTTCACCAAAGATTGACGTCATATAAATGCATGCAAAATTCACTAATCACTTGTGCATCTTGATAAACAGGCTCAGAGCTAGTTATCTAAGAAATCCAGGCCCGGAGGCTCAGCTTACACCTAAATGAGCCCTGTGTCAGCTATTTGAATCTGCCTCTATCCAAAGAATACATTTCAGCACTTAGTTATTGGCCACATTTTCGTACAAGTAAATCATTTCCAACAAAATAGAGAGCAACCAGGTTCTTCCCGCTGAACATCCAACAAGTATTGTTGGATTGAACAGTTTAACTTTCAACATGACATACATATTAATTCATACTCGCTTCTCCTGTAGATCAGAGGTACTACAAGATAAATCTCTGAGACATACAAGGCCCTTTGATCGAACAGCTAACAACAGACCAGCTAATAGCCTAACGCAACTACTGTCATTAGATGTCTACAGATTGAGATTCACGCCTGAGATAAGATACCAACTCCAGGGATTGGACTTTCTACATCAACTCATCAACCCAAGATTAGTAAAAGAGGCCAAAATTTAAAGTATTTGTTGACCTCGAATTGAGCCATAATCAACATTGAGCCATACCTTGTCGAAACCCCTGACTTCTTCATTCTACCCCGTTTTCAACATAAATTACTGAACATTGTACTCATTCCCGCATTTCATTTACTAATGCGATAAAAGAAACATCAACATTTGGTGAATCAATCGGCACATTTTCTGAAGCTCTCATACAGCATAATCCAATCAGTAACAGAATTTTTCTACACACACTAGCAGTTAACAGAAACCTTACACTCTAGGTTTGAATGATAAAAAAAATTTCACCTTGAGATATATTATAGACCCTATGCTTTAGCGTTGTAAAACTATCAAACCTCATAACAGTAAATCAAAGAGCCAAGGGCTATTAATCTCATAAGTTCACGATGAATGGTATCAAAAACTATTTCACCTCACCTTCTTACGAAAAAGCTAATTAGTATAAATGATGGGGGCAACTCGACTTAACATTAATCTGTTTTTATTCCAGCCATATCAAACAAGTGAAATAATCGAAAAGAACCAAACTTTTCATCAGCAAAGCACAAACAAAACATCAGGAACAAACACAAAAGCACAATTCAGAAATAAATGCATACCTGGCTAGGAATCTCTCTCCTATAAAAAACAGAAGACTCAGTCACATTGAGCTGAAACCCAGGCATGGCATGAATATAAATGGAGTACTTATTCTCATCCTGCCCCTTGAAAAACCTCTCCCACAAGGGCAGCAGGGGCAAGGGCCCCCTAGTCAAGAACATAAACGCCACCTTAGGTACCCTATCAAAGGGATACTCGGATTTTTTGGGCACCAAAGAAGCCCTCCAGAACAGCTCCTCATCAGACAGCCCGTGATTCAGCTTCTTCGGATTGACAAACGTTTTCATGCTCAAACAGTCCTCCTTCTCACACACTTTCACCACAGTCGCGCAATTCTCCGACCTGCCGGAAACCTCAGCCTTGTCGGAAAAAAACTGTTCTTGGGTGGTGAAGTACCTGTCCATGTGCGAACTCGAGGCCAAACCAATCACCACCCCAACAACAAATACGATCAAAACTGTGATAACCCTCAATAAACTCAGTGATGAATCTCTCACGGAGGTGGGGCCCACCGGGGCCCTGCCCTCAATATCCTCCTTCTCTCCCCTGTTCTTCTGCACCACCGCCATTGTTACCCCTCTTCAGTAAATCCGATTCTTCACCTTCTGGGCCGAGAAAATCATCGAATCCGTTGAATTGCAGGTGGGTTCAAATGGGATTTGAATGAAAGTGACGATGATCTTGGGAAATTCGAAAATATGGTGTTCAAAAAACCGATCTTTTCCGAGTTTTGGGGAAGAAAAAAACGAGGGTTCCGATTGGGAACTTGCGAGCAGGTGAAAATGGGGATCAACGGCACAGTTTCATGGGAGAAATTTAAGGTTTTCAGTACAACTCTAATTTATTCATGGGAGAAATTGATGAAGAATTGAAGATGATGAAAATGAATCAAAAATGTGCTTTGGTGCGGTTTGGTGTCTTCTAATTAGCTGTTTTTAAGATAGGTTGAGATTGTCACTTTACTAAATTTAAAACTTTGCGTTTCCATCAATTAAATTGTCTTATTTGTTCATTTATGCTGAAATTTTCAGAAGGTTTCCATTTTTAACAGTTGGTTTGTTGGCATTTTACTATGTTTGTAAAAATTAGGCTTCGTTTATTTCTGGTTTGGTTGTTATGTACGTTCAAATTAGGGATGTTTGTTTTGTTCCCTTGTATCATTGGGTTTTAAATGCCATATAGAAAATTCATAACAATTTTTATAAATTGCATGCTTTGGTTTTCCTGTCATAATTATAAATTGTACTTATGAAATAAAGGAAAAGCACAAAAAACCTTCAAAGTTAGATGCATAAAAATATACTTTGATTTCTCATTACAAATTCGAGTCACACGTTTATGGGCAAGACGAGAAAAACATTACATACTATATATGACAAGGACAATTTTAGAGTAAGAGTGTAAACAAACCAAACCGCTCACAAGCAGCTTGATTAAAAGATTGATACTAGTTTGAGTTTAACCTCGAGCATCATGATTATTGTTCGGCGAAATTGTCACGATTAACGAGCATGTATAATATAGTAATTATAATTTTGTAAAAATTATAAAGTGGTATTGCAAAAATAAAACAATATTATAAAATTTATTAATTTCAAACTTTTCGAGCAGCGAGTTCAATTGGTTTGAATTTGAAGGTATCGCCTTCAACGAATCAATTTTGCTTGAGTTTGAATTCGATCGATGTCAAGAACTGAGTTTAAAAAACATAAATAACCGAGCTCAATCTAACTTGAAGGTAAACAAACAAATTGATTTTTTCTCAAGCTTGACTAGGTTCGTTTACTCTTATATTTTAGAGGGACTGAAAGCATCAATACGATTTAAGTAGTGTAGTGTTTTACAGGTGCTCAACATATTGTATACTCTTTCTGTCCCGACACAAATGATTAAATTATTTTTGCCTGGTTTTTCTGGTGAACTGATATAATAGTACATAAATGTGGAAAAATAGGGGTACTTTGGAAAAGTTGAGAAACCCATCCCGAAAGTTGTTTAACTTGGAAATATAAGAACACATTGTTTAAAATAATTTTATGTAACTTTTAGATTATAGTACTCCCTCCGTCCCAACCAAATCCTCACACTTTTTGGTTAATTTCTTATGTCATGTTTGACCAATGATATCTTCAGTTGCGTATACTAACGGTGTGTTAAAATTCGATACTTGAAAAATACACCATTCGATGAATCCAACAATATCTCACATGATGATACCGGTGACTATGTAATAGTTGAAATTTAAGGTCAAATTTACCTTGAGAAAGTTCCAATAAATGTGCAGATTTAGCTGGAAAGAGGGGAGTATCATTTTTGTTGAAATGGATAGCAAATAAATTATACCCCTTCGTCCGCACACTTTTTGATCAATTTTCTCAGAACACGTTTGAACATAAATTTCAATTAGTATATAAACACTAATATCACATTTGAGATACTGTTAGATTCCTTATATCACGTATTTTCCAAATATCAATTTTGAATACACTATTAATATACGTAATAACTAAAGTTATCGGTGGTAAAAAGTAACATGAGAAAATTGATCAAAAAGTGTGCAGATTCGGATAGGACATCCTCCCATTTTTATGTGAATACATGAATGCGTGATGATCCAAAATTCCCCATCATCAACAAAAGCGGTCCAAGTGAGGCACCATCAGAAGAAAGCACTTGGGATCCCAGTCCCACATCGGAAGGAGAAAGGAACCCGGAGTAGGCAATGGAGTATAAATATAGACCGAGCTGCACTGAATCACGTACTTACCTGGACGGGGTCAATGGGTGATCAATGAGGCCCATGTCCTAGGTGGGCGGCCTCCATTGCACTGCGGATGGGTGCCCGCCTAAGGGTCTACCCAAGTGGTGGAGCCTACGTCGTAATTTGTGACAGCGGGGGCCTGCGTTCGCGCGGCCCCCTCCCCAGTACTTGGTCTAAAACTTTTATGGCCCGCTGATTTAGAAATTTTCATCTTGTTACGTGGATATGCAAAAATTATTGGACTCGTACTTCATTTAAAGTTTTTGTAAAATTAATTCAGCTCCCCATCCTAGCGAATCTTCAACATAGAATTTTTTTTAAAAATTGATATTCTCTTAAATTAAGGGTATTATTTTAGTCTTGAGAAAAATGGTCTTTTCATAGGTTTATGGAAAAATGAGGTTTAATTATAATAATAAAAGGTAAAAATTATTTGTTGTAATATTAACGTTTTATTAGACAAGGATTTATTATCAGAAAATTTATTTTAAATGATTTTTTTCTTTAAAATATGTTGATAATTTTGGGAACCTACAATTATCAAAATACTTGTATCACAAATATATTAGAATAATCAATTTCATTTCCTCCTCTTGAAACCTGCGACATTCTGAAATTGTCTTCGGCGGACAATTACCGTTGTTTCCGCCGGAATCTTAGCTTCACCGCACACCGCCATGATTCTTCTTCCACAGGCGAGATCCAACCAATTCTGCTGCTTCGGTCCTTTGCCCGGTGACGATGCTTTGCTGCTTCGGTCCTCTGTAGGCGACGTTCCCGACACTGCTGCAATTGACGAGCTTGCGACGAAGGAGTGCCGCACCGGTGGAAAAGAAGAGCAGATCTCGATGTTTGTAGTGTATTTTTTATGTTGAAATTTTCATTTTCAGGATGAGATTTACGTGTTAGGAGTTGATGCTTGTACCTTTTGGGTGATATAGGTTGATATTTGTAGTTTTTTTAATAAAAAAATGTTGATGTTTTATGATTTTCAGAGTGAATAATTTATACTCTTGAGGTACGGTAGTTTTTTCCCCAATGTTGTTCAATAGGAATTGATGTTTGCAGTGTCTTTTTTCTTATGTTATAATTTTCATTTTCAGGATTAGGATTAGGTGTTAGGAGTTGATATTTGTAGTTTTTGGGTGATATAGGTTGATGTTTATAGTTTTTTTTAAATAAAAAATTGTTGATACTCTTGAGGTGTTAAGATTTTTTTTTGATTTTTTTAGTGTTTTTTCTCTCATGTTGATTTTTTTTATTTTCGGGTGAGTTTTAGTTGATATGACTTGATGTTTTTGTAATTTATTTGTGACATGGTTGATATTTTGTAGCCTTTTTTCCTTTATATTGACGTTTTCATTTTTCGGGTGAAGTTTAGACGATAAGAATTGATGTTTTTAAATTTTGGGTGATATATTTTAATGTTTATAGTTTTTAATTATTATTTTTTATAATTTAAGTTTTGTTGATGTTTTAATGATTTTTAGTTGATGTTTTGTTAGTTGTAGTCAACGAATTTTCAATTTTTGTTGATTTTAATTTAATTTAATATATATATTTTTCTTTATTTTTTTACTTTTTGGCTGCAATTTTTTAGTCGATGTAATGCTATTTTTGCTGATGTTTTATAATTTTCTGTTAGATGATAATATTGATTTTTTTACATTTTAAAGAAATTTTAAAGTTTTTTATAATTTTTTTTTTTGCAGATAGAGGGAAAATGAAGGAAAAAAGGACAAAAAAATCTATTGGAAAAATATTAGCGATAAGTCCATGTAAAATTATTAGACATAAGTCCATGGAGCTAGAATATAGTTAGAATTGCATAAAATCCACTGCCTAAAGTTTAGACTGACTCACAGAAGACCATCTCTATTTCCAATTTTATTTTTAAGCATTTATATTAGAGTTAAGTACTAAAATAACATTATATTTTGGTTGAAAATGCCAATATAATCTAGCAAAATCTAAATCTGAAAGTGCGAATCTAATCTTAAGTTCTGGACAAAAGTGCAAACCTAACTATGACAACCTGAATTTGCCCAAAAATTAATAAAATATCCATTATATCCGGATTACTTTTTTTAAAATAAATGAAAAGTCAATTATACTTTTTTCTCCTTTTATTTTTCTCCACCGCTTTATTCCTTTAGTAAAGTTTCTTCTTTCCTTTACTTTATTTTCCTCTGGCTACAGTTTATTCTCTTCTAGATATGTCCAGTTCAGTTTATTTCAACCCCAATAATTTCAACTTAACTTTTTTCATCTCTTCTCAACCATTCTCAACTATTTTCAATTTTTCTCAAATAATCTCAACTCCAATCAACTCAACTCAACTCAACTCTTCTCAACCCTTCTCAACTCCTCTCAATTATTCTCAGCTCTTCTCGACTCAACTCTAATAATTTCAGATTCTTTACTTTCAACTCCATTCAAATATTTTACTTTAGAAAGTTCTTTAATCTATTTTGAATCTGAAACTTATAGCAAATGTTGTTCATATTTGAATGTATAAATTATTATAATTCATATTACTTGAAACTCGATAATATTAGGATTTGAATTAATAATATTTATATTATGTATTAAATTTTAAATAAATTATTTAATTCATATGCTATTATTTATATCATGATTTATTATTAATTAGTATTTAATTAGTATATTAATATGCAATATAATTAAATAACTGAATTGATTATATTTAACATATTTACAATTAACATACTCCCTCTATTTCTCTATTTGTGACACAATAGGTATAAGTGATTGGATTTAGGTGAAGAAAATGAATGGATGAAATTGAATGTAGAAAGTAAAAAGTAGAATGAGTGGATGAAATTGAAAGAATTTTGCCAAAAAATGGAAAGTGTGGCATTTAAAAAAAATATCCCAATAAGGTAAGTGTGTCACAAATAGAGAAACAGAGAGAGTATTATATTTTTAATTATTTTTTTATAATATCATGAAATTTTGAAATCTTAATTAAAAATTTATTTAATTAATTCTCACTTGGGTGTTTAAATTTTACTTATGAATTTTACAATGTTTGAATACGATAAAAAATACAATGTAAATAATGTAAAGAATAGATAATTATCATTGATAAATTATATCTAAATTATTATCTAGTGTTGTAAATTATGGAAGTATACATTTCTGCATAGTAGTACCAATATTGTATTCGTTTACTTTCATACTATCAAAACTGATGTGCGTAGAACATCTGTAATACCAAGAGGGTGTATGTTATACGTTGAATTATTTACGCTTATGTATTTAGAATTGTTTGGTTTTAAAAACTTTGTCAGGGTTCGATAACGTCAGGGTTCGAATTCTATAATTACATCATATATTAAATTTTTAAATAAATGATTTAACTCACATGCACTATTATTTAATCATAATTAATTATTAATATGTAATATAATTTAACCGTTACTTTCTTTTAATTGTTTTTGTTCAATTAAGTTTTATTCAGTTCAGTTCAGTTTGATTCAGTTCAATTCAATTTGATTCAGTCCTGTTCGACTAGACTAAGTCCACTTCAGTTTGCTTCAGTTCAGTTTAGTTTAGCTAGTGTGATTCATTTCACTTCACCTTTATTCAGTTGGGTTCATTTTGACGTAGTTCGATTCATTTTTATTCAATTTAGTTTAATTCAGTTAATTTGATTTTTTCAGTTTAGTTTGACTCAGCTAAGTTCAATTCAACTCTTCTCAACTCTTTTCAACTCTTCTCATCTCTTAGGAGGCAATCGTCGTGCCTCTCAAAAATAGTATTTATAAGCCTTAATTGCGGAAAATGAGTGTTTTATCGAGTGTTAAGCGTAGTTAAAAAGCACACGAAGAAGTCACTCTACGTGTGTGGTAACCAAGTTGGGGTTTTTTTGATATTAGAAAACACTATGACTATTTTAAACAACTAAATTAAACAACACTTAGAGAAAACAATATAACTATGATCACACTAGCACTAAAGATGCAATTAAGATTATAACGGGTTTTGAGCGCAATTGGTTTACGTTTCTAGTTATCCTTTGATCATCGACTAATCATCATATTTTCATGCATTAATCACATATGTGGAGAACTTATCAACACCTTTCGGGTGAAGATATTTCTCGCCTCTCCTCGGTTATAGTTAGAGTGGGCGATCAGCGCCACACAATAACCCTTACCCTCGGGTTACCCTAGACGATCGACGGCATAGACTTCCTCGAGGATAGAAATACACATGGAGACCCAATACAATTAAAACAATATCCTACAAGCAATAAATATTGGGATAACACAAGTATATCTACTAATAACGACTACGAGTATCGGCGTTCATGCTAATCGTTATTAATGAGCTACATTGATAATTAGTCAAACTCATTCAAATTCATCTTAAATCTAAGAAATTTCATCAATCAATAATCATAATTAGTTGTCACACTCAATTATAACCTAACATCAACTAACATAATCGCATCAACAAAAAGTCAAAGCTTTTGGGTTTGACCAAAAACCTAGCAAATAATTAATCCACAATAATCAACTAGTTGATCATCCTAGTCTAAATCATGCATTAACTACACAAGAAAGCAAAAACTATACTTGATAATCAAAACACAAAATAGGATAACTAACATCTTACAAATTCATACTAGAAATGCTTACCAATTGCTCCCAAGAGTATACTTAGCCTAGATTAGCTAAACCATAACAAAAGAACTAAAATCCATGGTAAACATAGGAGAAAAGATGAAGAAATAAATGTGTTGTGTGGTTTTTGGAAGGGAAACATCGTATAAGAAGAAGAGTGTTTAAAAGAGAGGCTAAAAATGAGAGATATAGGGCTTCAGCCCAGATCCGCCACTGCGGGTGCAATTCACCTGTGCGGTCTGCAGTGAACTTGTTGACCGCCAGATTTCCTTTTGACTACTGTTGTTGGCCGCAATACACCTCTGCGCCCTATAATACACCTCTGTGGCCTGCAATACACCTCTGCGGCCCGCAGTGAGCTTGTTGTCTGCTTCTACCAAAATTCCATATTTTGGCCTTCTGCCTTCAAAATCTTCTAGCTTCTTTGATTCTTCTTCAAAACTTGAACTCTTTCAAACCCGAACACTTTAATATGATCTAAAACACTTCATAAATTAAAGAATTAGTATATAAAACATATGACTTCATCCTAACCCCTTAATTGATAAAATCTTAATTTCTTTTCAATTAAGTCTCTAATCTATTAGAAAAATTAGATTTCGAATGGGTTAAAAATGGGATATAAATTGAGCACATCAAACACCCCATACTTAGACCTTTACTTGTCCTCAAGTAAAAATGATCAAGCCTAAGATGGTGTCTATATTTTCTACCCCATAACATATTCGAAACCTTTCCCTTGAGAATCCTTTTAACCCTAAATGTGAGAGACTACCCATCCCCATATTTGTGACTAAAAATATTATACTCAACAAAATTCCCAAAACAAAGATTGCATCCAAGTAAGGTGATCATCATCCAAAATTAAGGTGAAAAGAAGTTAAATCTACCAAAAAGTTCCCAAAGTGACAAAATGATCCTTCAATTTTTTCATTTCTCTCAATTTCTCTCATTTTTCCAAGGATCCCTTTCGGGTATTCATCCTATCTTGTCTTTTTTTTGCCTCATGCCTTACCTTTTCCACACAATTTAGGCCTCTTATTTTTACATAGATCGCCCTTTTGGGGTTTTCGATCTATCTGGACCCCTCATTTTTGCCCAAGTTGCCCGCGAGTGGGTTTTCAACTTAGCGAAATTGATTTTTTATCATCATTTTTTTATTTTTTTCATTCATATTTTTAAACCTCCTAAGAAGTTATTAATTGCAATAGAACAAACGAGCAATATAATAAGCATATGCTAGCAATTGACTAAACTAATTCCCCCACCGACACTTTAAATCTAGCATTGTCCCCAATGCACATAAATGATTAAAGCATAAGTGTAGAATAAAGGAAAATGGGAAAGTACTCACAACTAGGACCACGAGGGTCCAACTCCTCCCTGACGACGAGCTTGCCTCTGAGCATGTTCTTCCTGCCTACGAGCGCGGTGAACCTTCGTTCAACTGAAGGGTCAATCATCTGAGGGGTACTCAACAAGGATATGATAGTGTCAATCCCCTCCTTAAATCCACCAAACCTGTGGTTGGCTATCTCTAACTATGTCATTGACCAATCAAGGCGCTGATGAACCTGCTGGAACTACTAATGGACACCTTCCTGAAACTAGTCAACTGTACCCTGTAAATGGATATGCTGGGTAAGTGCCATGTCGGTCTGTTGCTGGATGTGGGCCACCTACTATCTCAAATCGATGTGTCCTGCTACCCCAACATCATGTAACATCTTGGCATCGAGTAGCCTGTCAGTGTCAAGGTAGCAGTCATGCCGGCCAGAAACGGACTCGCCCAGCTGTCATGTCAGGCAATGAGGGTCACCAAACCTTCGAATACTGATATTTTATTTGTTCACGGCTAAAAATTCAATGCGCATTTTGACCCATAAATCTATCCAGTCCAGATGGCCTAGTCCTTTAGATGTTATCACCCAGAGACACCTCACAAAGCCGCTGGAACACTGTGTAATTTCATCCTAACACAACACTCCCATAGCCTGTAAGCGATGGGCAAAACGCAAAGCTGGATGGATGATGAGGGAAGCCTTCTCGGAACTGCCTTTTTCCCTCCCGGTGATCTCCGTCCAAAAGCTAATCTTGTGGAAACCAAGGGCATTTTCAAAATCACTATCCCCTTCAAGATCCTATCCAAAAAATCTCGGATAATGCTTCACAGGTCACCGCATATGCCTCATCATTTAGGCGAAATGAGATGTATGTCCCATCTTCTCATATCTCTTCTTGATTGTGGCAAGGAACTCAAGTGTCAACCTAGTGTAGGTCAACGCATGTCTGGACAGAAAACTCTCCAAAACGACCTTCCTAAACAATTGCCAAACAAGCTGCCACAATCCCAATTGATTATGTAAAGTGTCGTAAAGGGCAAACTTTGTTGAAAGAATTGTACGGTTGGGAGCGACCAAGTTTACCCATCGTCTAGCATAATCACCCGTGATGCCGGTCAACCTCATGTGGCCAACCGCAGGATGTAGGGATGAGGTAGCAACATCTCGGGACTAGCTAGCAACAGTTCTACCCCTTTTCGGAGCCATAAGGTATCTAACGTAACAACGCACTTCAAAAATCAACCAAGATACACTATGCCACTAAATTTCAGAAAGTGTCACAAAATGTCACAAAATGTGTAGCAAAGTGTCAAAAGTTTCACAATAAGTGTCACAAACCTCAATCACCCAACATAATTATCCCCAATATGCTACTAGCTCACAAACACTCAAAAAACACCCAAAAAATCAATATCATATCACACATGGTGTCACACAATCCCAAACTATAGCATTAGACAAAATCTCAAGAACACCATTTAACAAAATGGTTAAAATTTACTAAGAAATTGAGAAGTGTTACCATGGAAGTGATGGGAAGAGTGAGTAGAACACCAATAAACCCAAATATGTGCAAAATAGGTAGAACTTGACCAAACATTCAAGAACCCCCAATTTCTAGGGTTCTTAACTTTTAAAATCAAATTTGGAGAAGATGAATATGATTCGGGTGTTAGGGATATGGAATAGTGGAAGGAAAATACAGGGAGGGGTGGATTTGGTTGGAGGAGGTGGATTCCGGCGAGTTGTGGTGGACGAAGGGTGTTGGTGGTGGAAGAAATTAGAGAGGAAAGATGAAAGGGAGGAGAAAATGAGAGGAAAGGAGAAGATGGCTTTGCGGGACCAATTCGAACCTTTTTTTTCATACCTGTGCTCCGGGCCGCAGACAAGTCTTGCGGCCTGCAGTGATGAAACTGGAATTCTGTTTGTTGCCATCCCATTTTTGCCCATTTTAGTTGCGAGCCATAATACACCTCTGCGGCCCGCAATGGCGAATATGCATTGTGTCCCATTTTCATAAAAAAAATCCTCATTTTGGCCTCCAAAATTCCTCAAAAGCATCTCAATCCTTCAAAATCACAACCAAAGCAAACCTAGCATAATATTGCTCCAAACTCACAATAAGAAAATTTTCCTAATCTTCAAAACAAAGCAAAGCACTAAAAATTATGCTTGAATAAAAATAAAATAACATTTTCATCGACGGAATATCCCGTATGAACTAACCCAAGTTTATTTAACGTCACCAGCACAACTTATTCACAAAGATCCGAAAAAAATCGAAGCTACATCAACGAACTTGCATCAATGACATCTGGATGATCAAAACCAAGTTAATTTAACATCGTCGGCATGACGTATTCATACCAAAACCACAACTCACTAACCGGGTTGCCGATAAGTGTTTTCTCGACTAGTTCCAGTAGGAAACTCTCATAGTAGGGCTTTAAACGGTGGTTATTAACTTTGAATACTTTGGAAATCTCCTCGCTCATAATTTCCACCGCCCCATGTGGGTAAAATTTCACCACCACGAAAGGGCCAATCCACTTTGACCGGAATTTGCCCGGAAATAATCGAATGCGTGATTGGAATAGAAGGAAGTTTTGACCAATATCAAAGTCCTTTATATTGATTAAACTATCATGTTTGGGCCTGATTTTCTCCTTGTAAATTGCTGCGTTCTCGAAGGATTCATTCTGAATCTCCTTAAGCTGTTGTAATTGAAGCTTTTGGTCCACACCAGTTTCATCCAAATTCATATTGAAGCTTTTTACGACCCAGTATGCTTTGTGTTCAAGCTCAACCGGTAAGTGACATGGCTTCCCAAAAACCAACCAATATGGAGACATTACAATCGGGGTCTTATAGACCGTTCTATATGCCCACAAGGCATCATCTAGCCAAATACTTCAATCCCTCCTATTCGGATTAGCCATTTTTCCATGGATTGATTTGATCTCTTGATTGGAGACCTTATCTTTGGCATTTGATTGTGGGTGATAGGCCATGGAATTTTTATGGGTTACCCCATACTTTTTCATCAAATCCTCAATCAAATGAAGACTTCAGAACCGGGAAAAGATGTCCGCTTTCAAAAATTCCACCACCACTTTTGAATCATTGGTCCTAGTGACCTTTGCCTTGACCCACATGGACACATAATTGATGGCAAGCAAAATATAGTCAATCCCCCACACATAAAAAATCTCACAACACAAGATGCTTGTTTGTGGCATTTCATTTCTTTGGGAAATGTTTCCCGTTCTTTGACACTTGTCACAAGATTGATAAAACCTATTGGAGTGTTTTATCATGTGAGGCCAATAGATACCACTTTCTAAAACCTTCAAAGAAGTTCTTTTGGCACCAAAATGTCCACCACATGCAAGAGAGTGACGCATATTTAGAATTAAACCTACTTAACTCTTCAGGGCACATCTCCGGATCATTTGATCTGGGAAATGCTTCCATAGATATGGATCCTCCCACATGTAGTACTTAGCCTCATTTTCAACCTATCCCTTTGGGCCTTAGAATAATTTGGGGAAAATTGTCGGGAAACAAGAAAATTAACTAAATTGCTCTAATCGCAAATAAGTATTCATCGGAAAATTCTTCCCGCATGGTCTCCCTCCTAGGCTTCTCAGTAGCACTCTCTAACTCAAAAATCGATGTCAATCGACTTAAATGGTCGGCCACTACATTTTTATTTCCCTTTTTGTCCCTCACCTCTAAGTCAAACTCACTCAAGAGGAGTATCCATCCAATAAACCTAGGCTTAGCTTCCTTCTTGGTCATTAAATGGCAAAGAGCCACATGGTCTGTGAAGAAAATGACCTTTGTATCAAATAGGTACGACCTAAATTTCTGAAGAGCGTATACCACTGCCAATAACTCTTTGTTCGTGGTGGAGTAATTGTGTTGTGTATCATTAAGAGTTATTGAGGCGTAGTATATGGCATGAGGGATTCTCCCTACCCTTTGACCTAGGACCTCACCAATGGTATAATCACTAGCATCACACATAGTCTCAAAAGGGAGGTCCCAATTAGGGGGTTGGATAATGGGGGCGAAAATAAGCATTTCCTTTAAAGTGTGAAAGACTCTTTTGCATTCTAGGTAAACCACACAATCCGCCTCTTTTTGCAACAACTTCCACAAAGGGGAGGCAATCTTAGAAAAGTCATTAATGAAATACTGGTAAAAACCTACGTGACCTAGGAATAACCTAACATCTAGGAATGACCTAACATCTCTAACACTTGAGGGGTATGGTAGGGATTGGATCATGTCAACCTTTGCTTTGTCTACCTCAAGACCTTGGGGAGAGACCACATTACCTAATACAATGGCCTTTTCCACCATGACATGGCATTTTTTGGAGTTTAATATGAATTGCTTTCAATGCACTTCTTGAGTACTAGCGATAGATGGTTTAAACAACTATCAAAAGAATCTCCATGAACGGTGAAATTGTCCATAAAGACCTCTACAAAGTGCTCAAAATACTCCAAAAATATGCTAACCATGCACCTTTGGAATGTGTCGGGAGCATTGAATAGACTGAAAGGCATGCACCTATATGAAAAAGTGCCAAAAGGGCATGTAAAAGTGGTTTTTTCCTGATCTTCCGGGGCTATGACAATTTGAAAATACATGGAATACCCATCTAGGAAACAATAAAAATCTCAACCGGCAAGCCTTTCAAGTATTTGATCAATGAACAGTTGAGGGAAATGGTTTTTCCTAGTTACCACATTCAACCTATGGTAATCAATACACACTCTCCACCCGTTTTGCACACGAGTGGGAACCAATTCTCCCTCTTGGTTCTCTATCACGGTC
>JAULKM010000008.1:5793367-5807014 GCA_032355605.1 Rubia tinctorum
CAAAATAGTTATTTCCTTGATTTATGGTCAATTTTTTTTGACAATCGAAGTCAACGCATTCCACGGTTATATTGACACATACTTCATAAAGTTAGAGTTATTTTAACACTTTATGATTTTACAGGGTTATATTGACACTTTCAATCTAATGTTAAAGTTATTTGAACACTTTACACTAAAAAATATTCATCTAAATCACGTAAAAGTGGGCACTCTTATATATTATTTATATAAATAATTGGATTGAGTGTTTAGTTTCCCTTGTTAGCAACGACAAGAAGTTTGGACCCACTCAAAGAAAAGAAAATGTGTACTACTACAGTAATTTATGTAAAGTCAAAGCTGAGTTGCATGCGTCACGTGGTGTTTCCGTGGAAGGTTTACCGAATAATCCTCTTCCTAATCTCATCCGAGATTGATGGAAAACTACCCACGAGGATGTGTTCGCATTACACAAAACTACGCCAATTCACAAGCCTCCCTCAAATTAAATTTGATTACTCTCAGGAGCAGAGGCGGATCTACATTACCCCATAGTAAAAAAAAAAAGTTATTAGTATTTGATTACCCCATGTAAAACTTTTTTTTTACCATTAATATTAAATATATATATTTTTATATATTAGTGGTTACCCCATTGACAATTTTCTGGATTCGCCACTGGGTGAAGGGCTGGATAGTAATGGCGGAATATGCAGAGAAGAACGGCGAACTCCGGCGGAATTTACATAGAAGAAAGGTAAAGAGGCGGTGGAATTTTGCAGAAGAGCTTGAGGTCCGGCGAACTTCAGAGGGGTGAACTCTGGCGGAATTTGCAGTGAAGAAAAAGGTAAAGGGGCTGCAAAATTTGCAGTGAAGAATTTACGGGGGCTGGATTGTAATTAAATTAAAATAGAATAGGGGCTGATTTGTAATTAAAATAAATGAGGGCTGGATTGTAATTTAAAAAAGAAACAATGGGGTTAAGTTTGTAAATGAAAAAAGATGAAAAGTTATTTTTGGCCTTAATCGACGGAATAAGTTTTAGTGTTAACGGTTTTGATCTGATGGAGTGGCCACAACTCAATAATTTTGTAAATTGAGGGGGCAAAAGTGTTCAAAAAAAATTATGAGTGAACGATGATAACAATTAAGGGGTCACCGAAATAATTTGCTCCTTTTTCCATGCTATTGAAAGAAAACTAACCATAAAAAAGAGGAAAATACACGTAATTTTTTGTTAGAACGCCTACAATCACGTGGTGAAAGTGGAGTGAGGTAATTAGTGGAGTGATCAACATATTGTAAACTTCAGAATAATATGCTTTATAGTTCCCAATTTTTTATAGGTGTAAATATAATCTCTGATTTTTTTAAAAGCGTTTATGTAATCGTGGTCTCATCTAAAATTTTGGTTAAGCTGAAGTCAAATAAAATGACAGATTTACTCCTCTTTAAAAATAACGAAAAAGACGTAACCATGAAATCCCTAAATCTGAAAACTATACACCCTTCTTCTCCCTCAAATTATCCCCATCGATCTTTTGTGGTTGTTCTTCTCCCCCAAATATGAAAATCAAATTTAGGTATATAAAGTGGGATACTTATATGGATCTCGTTCACTTAATATCAATTATGCAATATTTTTTTCTCAATGTGGCCAAAAGAACAAGTGTCGATAGAGAAGGGGAAGGAAAGACGAAGTCGGTGAAGATTAGCAGTAACCAACGTCGTAGTTGGTTGGAATCATTGTTGGGCAAAAGTCATTGGATGAAACGTTGGTTGGAATTGTTGTTGGCCGGAAGTCATCGGATGAAGTTGCTGGAAAAACAAGGTGGGATCGATTCAATTGCTGGAAGAGATGGTGATGGAGATCCCGAGGATTATGTACATTTTAGTCCAAAAATTATACACCTTAGCAGCATACTAGGGTTTGGGATGTGGCGGGGCAGCGGGATGGAATTTAGGATGGTGGCGCGGGGAAGGGCTGATGTCTAGGGGTGGTTACCAGAAAATTTCAAGAGTTAAATAGTCAGTTTAAATTTGTAAATGAAGTTAGAATTATTTTTGTCTTTACAATATAAGTCAATGCGAAAAACTCTAGGCCAACGTCGATTTATGGCATATAACATTATGAGTTTTTAAATCAATGTGGTCATGGGCATTATTAGCACTTTTGAAAAACTTAGGATAATATGTGCACGAGTAATGATATTCAAATTGAAACTTCATAGTGAAACCATAAAAAGAATGATGTGTCATTAACGTAAATATCAAATCACTAACCTCCTTCCTTGAAATATGCAAATAACACGGATAGATAGAAGTAAGATACTATTAGTTCGAACCATCAACAGATTGATACGAATAGCGGAGAATATAGGGCATCAGCAAGTCTCTTTCGAGGCAAGAGCATTTCCAATGGTAAATTACAACTTGTATCTTGATTTGCCATATCACTTTTTAAACTGGTGAGTTGGCAAGCCCGACATTTCTCCAGCGGTAAGCTATACTAGTTATAACTTGTTAGGTCCCGCATATTTAATTTAAAATATAATCATATTGGCAATTAATTTAATTCTAGTAAGAAAGCAATTTTATTTGAATTTTAAGAGTTTTACATTAATCGCATCTGACATCTAGCGGTATGATTTGTTCAGCGGTATCGTCGACTAGTAGTATACATGACATCTAAAACAATGGTGAGAGACCCTTTTATACTTTTTTTAAAAATATTGCAAGCAGGTCCAAAAGTAGTATCATTGAAAGTGCTCTAACAAACTTTTGGGATACTTCCTATGTCCCAAACTAAGTCATACATTTACTATCTAACCGTCAACATTATCAAAATTTGATCACATATTTGAATAAATAATATAAACAATAATAATAGTGTATGTGATGTTGTTGAATTTGTAGTAAATAGTTTTTAAATATCAATTTTTTATTTGTCATTGTTTTACGTAGTTAAATATCTTACCGATTAAACATATTTTTTGAAAATCGTTAAAAGGTTTCTATGAAATTTAGTGTGGGACGAGGAAATACTGATATTGTAGATAATCCGGAGTTATACATAGCTTTAATGGGGTTATGGGTTGAAGGAATACCATTTTGAGAGCTTTTGGCTTTTAAAAATAGGAACGTTACGAATTTTATAGCAAGCTCAGATCGAGTATCTTTTGTAATATTTATTAATTAGTAAAAGAAAAAGGCAAAGTTTCCAGAAAAAAAAAAGTCTTTTCATATCATTATGGAAAGACGGGATTTAATTAAAATAATAAAAGATTAAAAAGTTTTAGTTGCAATATTAAAAATTTACTATGCAATGTGTAGTAGTTATAAATTTTATGACCCGATTAACGCAACCCAAAAATTCAATCTTGATTTCTTCTAATTTACTGTTTTAATTTTGGTTTTTTCATGACTTATGAAAAAATCGCCTTTCAAGATACGGACTCGACAAAAAACTGAGGAAATTAGATTAATTAACTCGATTGAATTGAATTAATATTTAATAAAAATAAATTAAAACTAAACGAATCAACATTGAGTGCGTCTCTTGAAAGACGGTCTTTACATAAGTCATGGAAATACCAAGGTTTAAAGTGTAAATTAGAAGAATTGAAGATAACATTTTCGGGTTGCATGAACCGGATTATAAAATTTATAACTACTACATGCTGTATAATAAAAAATTAATATTGCAACAAAAACCATTTACATTTTATTATTCTAATTAAACCCCGTCTTTCCATAAGGTTATGGAAACACCGTCTTTCCAAAAAACTTTGCCATCAACATTAATCAAAATTTTAGTTCAAATAAACTGAAAAGAACATAACTTAGTAATTAATATACTTCTAATTAACACCTTTACTTTCTACTATATAAAATAAAAGTTCTGACTAATGCTGTTCGTTATCAGTTAAGAAGAAAGGTTTATTTTAGAGATTACATGGAGTATTTATTTTCCGTAATAGAAATTCATTTAACCTTATTATCACCTTATTTTCATGTCTAATATAATTATAGAACATTATGCATTTAACGAATGAAAGTTTGAAACATTTTACCTCATTTGATTTCTCTATTTAGCATAAAAAACTTGTACAAAATCTTACTTTAAAATGCCTAGCCGTCAAATTATCCTACTCCCTAAATTTTGTTATTTATGATGTCATAGGAAGTAGAAAGTGGATAAAATTGATTGTAAAAAGTAAAAAGTAAAAAGTAGAATGAGTTGATGAAATTAAATGAATCTTGCCAATTAGGTAAGTGTGTCATTTAAAAGAAAACATCTCAATTAGGTAAGTATGCCACTAATAATAAAAATAATATAATTAATGGATAATTTAATATATTTTTATTACAACAAGATTTATGTAATTATATATTTTTAAATATATATCTTGAAATATAAATAATTAGTTAAGATAAAATTTTGGGAAAAATCGTTTTTCCATATGTTTATAAAAAGATGGAGTTTAATTAAAATAATAAAAGGTAAAAAATCTTACTTGCAATATTAAAAATTTATTATGCAACATGAAGTAATTTTAAGTTTATAACCCGATTCATGCAATCTGAACATTTTATCTTCATTAATTTTAATTTGCACTTTAAATTTTGACCATTTTATGACTTATGGAAAGACCGTTGACGTACTCATTAGTTATAATTTATTTTTAAAAATTATGAAAATAGGATATACGGAGTGTCATATATTTTCCTGTCCCCTTTTAAGATTCTCACTATAATTTTTATAATAAAAACGTATACGTTTCACTGTTAATATTTTATATTGTATAATAATTCAAATGATAAAATTCATGAAAATTTAGCATGATCTTACTAGTGTCATTATTTATATATCTATTAAAATTTACCGTAAATATTTGAGAGGATTCCCGTTAGACAAATTAACGGTTAGATCAATCATAACAAATCTTATTTTCACCAATTTTAAAGTCAAATTATAATTACTATTTATATTTCAAGATATATTTTTCTGAGTCCGTCTCTTAAAAGATGTTCTTTCCATTAGGTATGGAAATACCAAGGTTTAAAGTGCAAATTAGAAGAAATGAAGATAAAATTTTTAGGTTGCATGAATCGGGTTATAAACTTTATAACTACTACACACTGCATAATAAATTTTTAATATTGCAACTAAGACTAAAATAACTTTGTATTTCAATAACCCTATGAAAAGACGGTATTTCCTAAGACTTTACCTATTTTTAAATATTTTTAAAATTATTGATACCTCGTTGTAAATATGAAAATAAGCATCAAATCACCCCATTAATTATATTAATTATAAAATGATCTCGTTTAATGGTTAGATGATCTAAAAGCTGACTTAGATGATAATTTTTTTTAAATATACAATTAAAAACTAAAAAATCTAAATATTTAAAAAATGTATGAAAGTCTAACCAAATCTTATGTGATATTTTCTTTATTTATAGAAAATGAGATTTTATTATCTACTCCCTCAATCCCACCAGTTTTGGCCTATTTACTTTTTCCAAATCAAGTAAACCTTTACCACAAATATAAATTAATATATTTATAGTAAAAATATCATGTGATATTGTTAGATTAATGTTAATATCTATTTTCTAAATATTAAATTTTTATGCGGAATTGACACATATAGTTAAAAATATTAACGATCAAATATGATCATTGAAAATCATGAAAAAAGTAAATAGGTCAAAACTGTTGGGACAGAGAGAGTAATTAATATTATTTTGACTTTTTTTAAAATCAATATATTTTTTACTCTAAAATGTTTGAAGTGAGAAAAATTAGTAGGAAGGTAAATAATTACTCCCTCCGTTTCTCTATATGTGGCACCGTAAATATAGGTGTTTGGACCTAAGAAAATAAGTGGATGAAGTATTAATATTGGATATGAAAAGTAAAAAAAATGAATGAGTTAATAAAATTAAAGGTAAATGTGTTACGAATGGACAAAGTGTGATGAGACACTACAACGACAAGAATACAATCCCAATCCCCCAACATTTACGTGTCCAATTAAAGGAAGTCGAATCCCCCGCTAATAAAAAACAGTTTTATCGTAAACATTAAATAAAACCAATATTTGGAAATAAAAAAAAAGACAATATTGGGGAAAAAACACGCACACACATTAAGATGACGTCCATGAAAGCTTCAATAAAAGCTTCCATCTAAATCATCCTCTCTGATCTCTCTCTCCATTATGAATCCGTGATCATAACCACAATCAATTAATCATCATCAGGCAACCACCCCACTTTTTCGGTAGACTGTGATCGCTTCCCGTATCTGCAAATCCGCCGTGCCCGGAAATCCGACGAGTTTTGGCCGGAATCGGTCGTGTTTAGAGATATTTGGAGTTGTTTGGTGTGAGGTTTGTGGCTATGGACTTGGAGCACGGAGATGTGGACATAGAGAATGACGGAGGCGCCGGCGATGTCGACTCGGCGGCGGTGCGTCACGGCGACGGCGGGAGGGTGACTATTAATGAACTGGAGGGGAAAACGTCGTCGTTCTGGGACGGGGATTACGGCGGCGGTGGTGGTGGGGATAATAATGTAAGGGAGCCGCTGTTGCATTCGAGGAGCAGAGTTAATAATACTTCTCAGATTGCTATTATTGGCGCCAATGTTTCTCAAATCGAAAGCCTTGACTATGAGTGCGTAAGCCTTTTATTGTTTTTTGATTGTTTATCCACGCCTTTTTGCTGGTTGAAATTGCTAACTTTTTGTGGAAGATAATTAAATAGGATGTTTTTTATTAATCTCCGTGGATCTTATTTGTTTGTTTCAAAATTCATTCCTTTTCAAGAAATGTGTCCTTTTTGCTCTTGTTTTTGCTGTTAAAGTGTCTCTGATCAGTTATTATGGATGGATTGCAGGCTTTTTGAAAACGACCTTCTTAAGCAGGACTGGAGGTCTAGGAAGAAGGTTCAGATAGTCCAGTATGTTTTCCTCAAATGGGGGCTAGCTTTGCTCATCGGATTGAGCACAGGCCTCGTAGCCTTCTTCAATAACCTCGCTGTCGAGAATATTGCCGGTTTCAAGCTCTTGCTGACCAACAAGCTAATGCTTCAGCACAGGTAAAACATAACTCTCAATATCATGATCCCGCCATGTTTTTGTTTTTTGTTTTTTGTGAGATCGGTAATAGAATTACTACTTGTGTATGATTCTGCAAGATCCTCGATATTTTGTTGTGCAAAGATTCTTCTCTGTAATCTCTTCTAGTAAAAAAAGAATTTGTGGTTTCGGTTCAAAAGTTGCGTGCTTTTATATTGATCACCTTTTTTCCTGTATCGTTATCATTTATTCTTGTGTTGTACATGTTGAGGAGGAAGTAATTTAATTCCAGTGCAGGTACTTGCTGTCATTTGCATCTTTTGCAGGTTGCAATGTTTTTCTGGCAACTTGTGCTGCAGTACTGTGTGCATATTTTGCCCCTGCAGCGGCTGGATCAGGTATACCAGAGGTGAAAGCCTATCTTAATGGCGTGGATGCACATTCTATTCTGGCTCCAAGCACCCTGTTTGTGAAGGTTGGTGCATTTGAGCATTTTTCTTGACGTTTTAGACAAACAAGTGGATTCTTTTCTATCTTTAGTGCCTCATCAAATGCACCCTTAAATAAACACGCTAGAGGTTTTTTTTGGTTGTGTTGTCTTGATGGAAAAGTAGAAGACTTTTATATTCTCCCATTGAGGTTTCATCGTTCGATGCCTCATTTTACAAGTCTGATGTGCAATTTCTCCCCAGATATTCGGTTCCATCTTTGGAGTTGCTGCTGGATTTGTTGTGGGAAAGGAAGGACCCATGGTACACACTGGTGCTTGCATTGCTAACTTACTTGGACAGGGTGGGTCACGCAAGTATCACTTGACATGGCGATGGCTTAGATACTTCAAAAATGATCGCGACAGAAGGGATTTGATCACGTGTGGAGCTGCTGCTGGTGTTGCAGCTGCTTTTCGTGCCCCGGTTGGTGGCGTACTCTTTGCCCTTGAAGAAGCAGCTTCATGGTATGTTCCTTTGTATTTTTCTATATACTTGGTAATTTGTATACACCTCATACTCATCCTTGTATTATACTTCCCATGTCCCATAACAAGGTCAATTTGACACCATATTTTTCTATTTTGTTTTTCATTAATTGATATACAATGTTTTTAATTGATATATTTTAAATTTAAAAAATGACACACATCAAGTTGATATTATCAACAGTAATAAGGAAAAAATGATAAAGTGCAAAATGGACTTTTCTTATGGGACTGACGGAGTAACTCATTAGAGTTATTTAGAGAGGCTTATTGATTAACATTTCAAAAGCATCAGTTAGGCGATGTTTTACCAGTTATTTCAACTCCTATGATGTGCATAAAGCACTGTCTGATTCTATATTTTTACTGTCCGATTGGACGGATTCTATTTCCAAATATAGAATCAAACAGTGCTTCATGCGCATTGTAAATTTTAGAGGTTCTCATATTTTCCCCCATCTTCTTGTAGGTGGAGAAGTGCTCTTCTGTGGAGAACATTCTTCACCACTGCTGTAGTAGCTGTGGTCTTGAGGACTCTAATTGAATTCTGCAGAGGTGGCAGCTGTGGCCTTTTCGGGAAAGGTGGTTTAATCATGTTTGATGTCAGTTCCTCATTGCCTGTTTACAGCACCCCAGATCTTCTTGCAGTGGTATTCATTGGAGTTCTTGGAGGCATTCTTGGAAGTCTCTACAATTTCCTCGTGGACAAGGTGCTACGGACCTATAGCATCATCAATGAGTACGTGCAAAAATCATTTTGACCAATATCGTAGCATGTTTAAGAAACTTAAGCGGTACCCAGAACATAGTATTATGGAACATGACTAATATTTATCAAATCAATTTTCTCAAATAAAGGCGAAGAATGTTTTAATTTCAGTATCTTTTTCCATCCTATTATATATTAGGCCCTACTTTTTCTGACTACCTAACTTTGCTACGCAATTTTCATCCAGCAGTCTGATTTTCTTGTTTGCATTTTAGTGATTTGAAGTGCAATAATAGAACCTTAGTGCTGATCTCTATTTCAAATCTTGTTTTGCTGTTTCTTGTGATGGTTTTCAGGAGAGGTCCAGGTTTTAAAGTTCTACTTGTCATCTTTGTTTCACTCCTGACCTCCTGTGTATGTTTTGGCCTCCCTTGGTATACACAATGCATCCCCTGTCCAAGTGGGATAAAGGAGGAATGCCCTAATATAGGTCGCTCGGGCATGTATAAAAGCTTCCAATGTCAGCCAGGACACTATAACGATCTTGCTTCCCTTCTCCTCAACACAAATGATGATGCCATCCGCAATTTATTTAGCTCAAGAAGTATTCATGAATTTCAAATCTCCACACTTCTATTATTCTTTGGTGCTATCTACTTTCTTGGCGTCATTACTTATGGAATTGCTGTCCCATCGGGGCTTTTCATCCCGGTCATACTTGCTGGAGCCTCCTATGGACGCCTTGTTGGACGACTTGTTGACGTTTACCTTGGTTCTGTTTCAAGTCTTGGTGTTGGTCTGTTTTCTGTTCTTGGAGCTGCATCCTTCCTTGGTGGTACAATGAGAATGACAGTATCACTTTGCGTTATTCTCCTTGAGCTGACTAATGATCTGTTACTGCTGCCACTAATGATGCTGGTTCTTCTAATATCAAAAACCGTGGCTGATTGCTTTAACCATGGCGTTTATGACCAAATAGTGAAGATGAAGGGTTTGCCATACTTAGAAGCCCATGCTGAACCATATATGCGCCAGTTGGTTGCAGGAGATGTTTGTTCCGGCCCCTTGGTGTCATTTTCTGGTGTTGAAAGAGTAGCTAACATATATCATGCTCTGAAGATAACCGGTCATAATGGGTTCCCGGTGATTGATGAACCTCCTTTCTCTGATGCCCCAGAATTATGTGGAATTGCCTTGAAGTCTCACTTGCTTGTTCTTCTGCAACGGAAGAGCTTCGTGAAGCATCAATCATTGAATGGACAGGAGATGTTAAGAAAGTTTCACGCGTTTGATTTTGCTAAGGCCGGACTTGGAAAGGGTCTTAAAGTAGAGGATTTGGATCTTACCGAGGAGGAGATGGATATGTACGTTGATCTTCATCCAATCACTAATACATCTCCATACACAGTTGTAGAATCGATGTCATTGGCAAAAGCTGCACTTCTCTTTCGGGAGCTTGGCCTGAGACACTTGTGTGTTGTTCCAAAGAAACCCGGGGTAAGACTATTTATTCATTCTTCTATATAACTTGAGTTTAGTATGCGGAATTTTCTGGTCAATTTTGTAGACTTGACTCAAAGTCTTCGTTGCAAGGATTTCTCCCTGTGTTTTAACACTTAACTTTCTTTGGTCTGCTTTTCTTGTCACACTATGTGTCCATAGCTTTTAGAATCCACCAGTAAAAGTATTTGATAAATGTTATAAGGTCTTGAACATTGTTGCTTATGCTGTGCTAAATTGGTTCCTTGATTCCCGGTTTTTCCTCAGTAAACAACTTTATCCATGTGAATTCTCTGAGAAGGCTGGCAGTATTGTAATGAAATCCTTTCTTCTCATATAAATCTGTGATTGTTTTCTTTACCGGCAATTTAAAGCATTTTTAGTGCTACCTAAATTCTATCCTATCTGGTAGCTCCCAATGTCCTCGTTGTATAGTGTGCCCGAAAGCAGCTAAGTTTAGAACCTCAGTACAGCCATATCCTGTTCTTTTAAGGGTGCCATGTAATTTTATCGACCATTACAAGCAACCGAGGTTTGTGTATTTAGAGAATATACCCAGAAGACTCAAATTTAGGATTGGTGAGAACATAACCTAGGCATCCAGGATAGACAGATTACTGCCGACTTACAGTCGATATATTTTGAATGTGATTTGTTTTAGACCAGTTTTTGTCTTTTTTACTGCAGCTGTACTCTATTATGGCTGACATTCTGATTTGCATTACAGAGGCCACCCATTGTCGGAATTCTGACCAGGCACGACTTCATGCCTGAACACGTCTTAGGCCTTTATCCACACCTTAATTTTGGCCACAAACACTAGAGTTCCACACGTCGAGGGACAGAACTGTTGTCCTGCTAGTTGCCTTTGAGAGATGACACTGTTTCATTTTGGCTGATGTTACAACACCCGAGGATGGAAGCATCACTCCTAACCTGTTATCATGAGTTCAAAGTTCAGGTTCGCACAGAAGTCGTCATTATTATTCTTTCAGAAAAAAAAAAGTCTTGCCTTGATCCTCGTCCTCCATCATGGCCTCCTTATATTAGGATTTGATGTAGACGCTGTAAGAAAGTTATGGTCGCAGTTGTGGGTGGAGTCTAGCTTAGTAGGATAGTATTTATAATTTTGATTCTGTGATATATGTCTGGCAGAAAGTAGTTCTTGCCATTAAGGTTTCTCTGCTGTATAAAAATAGATACTGATGCTAGCAGCATCATCAATTTAATATTTATCTCTATTTTCTTTTTGATGTTTGTTTTGTTTTTCCTATTCTATCATTCATGAATGAGGATGACAGTGATTCTTTGTATAGCTTAGCTTTCCCAATGTGCAGATGAATATGATGTGAGATCAGCTTAGAGTGTCAAATGGGTGGGTTGGATCTATTACCTAACCTGCTGAAAGGTTTGTATAAATGGATTATTATCTACTCCCTCTGTTGCAAGGTCGATTAAATCTACTAGTTAACTCTTCAATTACAAAAATACCATTCATTTATTTCAATCAACAATTCCATCTCATCTTGCATAAAATACCGATCCAAAAGCAATTGTGTCATTTTCTCTGGGACGGAGGGAGTTGTGCAACTAATTTACTAATGAATTATAACTAGATAACACCCATACTTTGCACGAACGTGATATGAATATTATTATATAAATAAAAATATAACTTTTAGAGAAAGACTATTTTTCCATAAGTCATAGAAAGATCAATGTTTAAAGTGCAAATTAAAAGAAATGAGGATAAAATTTTCGGGTTGCATGAATTGGGTTATAAAATTTATAACTACTATAAGTTGCATAATAAATTTTTAATAATGCAACTAATACATTTTACCTTTTATTATTTTAACTAAACCCCGTCTTTCCATAAGACAATGGAAAGACGATTTTTTTCAAAACTTTGTCTAACTTTTAATGTAATTTAGTTATTTGATAAAAATATTCATAAAAATCACTTTAGCAAAATAACATTACCTTTATTAACGTTGTAATATTGTACCATCGCATGTTTGATAAATATATATTTATTTTATCATATAATTTTTTAATAAAAATTAAAATATTTAAATTAGATGATAATTTTTACTAATTAAACTTTGTGCATTTGAGTTATAGATGTCCATTTTCTCCTTTTCCAATAATTTTATTAATATATTGTGATTAATTAATAACATTGTGCTATTTTCACTACCATGATCAATAAATCATTTTCAACCAAAAAAGACATTATATGGAAGGTCATTATTTATTAAACATTCTAGGGGAGACCAAAATTAAAAAACTCTCATGGTCAATGTTTGACTATGTTTGACACACTTACCATTTTCGTATATTTTTATAAAATTGTCACATTTTCTTTTATGGCAAAAAGTATATCATTCTCAATCACTCGTTAAACTTTTTACTCGTCTCATTCAATTCTCTCCACACATTTCAACTTGCAAAAAAAAAAACAGCTAAACCTATGGTGCCAAACATAGTGAAACGGAGAGAGTACTTTATATATCATTTCCATACAAAACCTACATTGAGGTTGGACATTTCTAACAGCACCAGTGGTATAACCAATGTCAAGTATAAGGAGTTGATAATTTATAATGATAAAAGAATTTCATGTAAGTTAGATCTAAAATAAATAAATTTGGGATGAAGTCAGCAATTCATAATTAATTGATTGAATTAGAATAATATAAATTATGAACTTTTAACTTTTATCCAAAAAAAATCTATAGTAAAGTGCATTTTTAACCCTATGTTTTGGTCGAAAGTAAAGAAATGACCTTGTAAAATTTAAAAGTGTAGAAATAACCCTGGATTTCGTTAACCGAAATGTCAACAGCCAAATTGAATGGAAATAGGTGAAATGATCATTATACCCTTGGGTTAAAAATTCAAAAAAATAAAATTAGAAAATACGTCTATTGCATTTTTAACCCTTCCCCTTCCCTTCTTCATCTGAACACCGATCTGGTTTCGCTCTCTGATCCCCGTCCCTTCTTCATCTGAATATGGTTTTGCTCTCTAAACGCCGATCTTACGTACTAAGCGCGATCACCGTAGCTAGCGTCGACGCGGAGGAGCAGGCCTTGAATGTAGTGTTTGCGGTGGAGCAACGGAGCTGCGGGGTTTCTAGTGGTAGGCGATGGAGCGACGGGGTAGGGTTTTTGAGTGGCTATGGGGATCTGCGGAGAGACATAGGTTGGTGGCGCGACGGAGCGGCAGGGTTAGGGTTTCTGGTGGTGTGCGACAACGCGACATGGTAGGGTTTCTGGGTGGCTGTGGGAAGCGGCGGAGAGACGGGGATTGGTGGAGCGATAGAGCTGCGGGGGTAGGGTTTCTGGTGGTGGGTGACGGCGCGATAGAGTAAGGTTTATCGGTGG
>JAULKM010000008.1:5877793-5890106 GCA_032355605.1 Rubia tinctorum
TACACTGCAGGAGGGAAATGGGATGGAAAAAATATTCTGTTTTCCATGGTCAAAAGACAGACCTATTGTGCTTGGTAACATTTTATTCCTCCCCTCATGATATCCCTTAAAGATTCCTTTTTATTTGCATACATCTTATCTTGTGTGTATGTTTGCAGGATCGAGATTTAAAGAAGCATTTCAAGACCCCAACTCCTATCTTGCTGTAGAGCCTATGTTTGAAGTTAGTAGTTTGTGATAATCACTCTCATTTAATTTAATTTAATTATTATGTATGCTGTTTTAGAACTCAATGATCTTGCTGCATCTTGTTCATGTGGTCTTGTCTAATACATTTCTGGTCAAATTTACAGAAAGAGCAATATGTTGTCACATACAATCCTTTAAAGGGTAATGTTTATGCATTATTCAAGAATCAAGCTAAGTCTGATGACATATTAAAAGCAGCTTTCCATGTGAGTTTATTCCTCTGTCTTGTTATTAATGGTCAATGAACACTCTATTTACATTGGCTAACCTTAGTCTTGCTTACAGGCCCATGTACTTCTACACATGATTCGGTCTTACGAAACACAGTCATCAAGCACCAATCGGGGAGATGATCTTCCATTAATGTTGCCCTCAGCCGGCCTTCAAGCTCACGTTGCAGAGTCGTACAAGATGGTGCTAGCTTTATATGGGCCTTTCAAGAGTAAAACTAAAGAACAGGTATGAAACCCTACTCTGTGATGGATAGTTCTGGGTCAGTGTCCTGCAACTTAATTTTGTTACTCTTCCATCTTGGATTTGATGGAGTATCAATGACGCTGGCCTGTTGATGGTTTAGAATTTTTTGAATTGCATAACTGTGTTCATTGATGGAACTATTGTTATCAAGCTTTGTGTTTGTTGCATGGCCTTATATCGCTCTTATTCATTGCAGGGCTGGGTCATGTCCGAATCACTACTTAATCCTGGGAAAGCTCGGCTGTGTGAACTGGGCAGATAAAGTGTACGAACTACATGCCAGTATCTTGAGATAAAGCTGGGGAAATGCTGGTTTGCTCCAAATGCTTCGAACTTGGTTTGCCAGACGGGCAGTGTTGCAAAAGTGAGTTCATAAATCCGAGTTATTGGATCCTCTGCAACGTAAAATATGGTCAGCTTTTCTTATTACCAAGTCATTCGAGGATGTTGTGATGTACAGGAGGGTGAGGATGGCTAGGGTTATGGTAGCAGTAGTTGCAAGGATGTCCATCCGCATGTTATCCTCTTTAAGTTATACTATTAGATATGTACTGTAGGCAATGTTTGTCTTAGCTTTCTGTCTCATAGGTGTTTCTTTTTTTTCCCGCACAATTTCACCTTGGTTGAGTTTTCTGGGGTTTTAGCGTATTTAAAGTAGTTTAAACTTGAAAAGGCAGCTGCTGCTTAATGCTTAAGCTAGCTGAGGATGCTTTGTTAAAGAAGAATTTTGCAGCGACTATTTGGATTTTGCGTGGAGAATACTGTGTTTTGCTTTTGTTTTTATTGGACTTTTTAGCCCACAAGAAATGGCATCTGAACTGAAGTTCCGAGGTTAGTGCGAAATGGTAAGGCTGGAACTGGACTGAACAGTAATTGGACTATAGCATACACAAGTTTGGAGAGTGTTCAAATAGAAAAGTGGGCTTGAATTTGGGATGGAGAGTGTAAACATTTTCCTCAAGCAAAGGCTTCATCATTTACTAATTAAACAATGTTATACCAATTGTTTATAAGCCAAACTATAGCACATGTAATCCGCTTGGATACATAGGTTCCTTAATTTATTAGTAAAAAACTTTAGGTGTTAGGGGAATTATTAAAAAGTAAGGTATTTTTGGGGAAAGAAATATAAATTGATTTCTCCGCTTTCACAATAAGTTAGATATGTTTCTAAGCATAATTCTACCTAGCACAGCCTTAGACTATTAATTCTAGTAAATGTTTTTAGTTAAAAATCAATGAAAACATGACAATGTGAACAGTGACATAAGCCAAATAAAATTTTGAACAATGCCTCTGTTCATTTCAAGTTCTCTTTCTGTTTCCAACTAAATTATATACTTGCTTTTTTCTGTTTTAGTTCTCAAATTTTGACCACATTTATCGCATTTTATTACTGGATTCGTTGTAATAAATAGTAGTTCTTAATATCAACTTTTGGTTTGTTGTTATTGTAGATAGTTAAACATATTTACAGTCAAATGTGTGTGTTTGATGATCGTAAAAAAAAATCTATGTAATTCATTTTAAGACAGGTGGAATGCTAAGTGCTACTATATTTTATATTACACAAGTACACTAGGTGTTAGTAAAAAAAGAGTAAATTAAGTTGATTGATATATCACGCCCTTTATTTTACTTTATACGCATGTATTTATACTTTTTAAATACAAAATGTATTAAAAAATAAAACTAAAATTAAATAAATCTGAATATTTATTTTTAATTTAAGTTTTAAAAATTTGAATTAGTAGTGGCGGTGGTGTGGCACAACTTTTGACAATAATTTTCAAAATTAATTTTATTCAACTAAACTTATATTGTTCATACTTCTTTTTAATAATTAGAAAACACCTACAAAATTTTCATGCTTGCTTCTTATCAGTGTTATACGAAAATTGAATAAATATATGTATATATTATATCATTCTAAATAATAATAAACATAGTCTATTTTTCTATTTTTATAATCAACTAAATTCTAAATACATAAATAATAAACTACATAATTAAGCGTAATCTCTTATCAATGATTAAATGTAAAAAGAAAATAGAAATACAAAAATTGAATAAATATATTTATATATTATATCATTCTAAATAAAAATAAAAATAGTTTATTTTTCTATTTTTTACAATCAACTAAATCCTAAATACATAAATAATAAAGTATATATTTAAAAGTAATCTTTTATCAATGATGAAATGTAAAAATAAAATAGAAATACAAATTCATAACAAATCATTCAGTATTTTCATCACATATAATTGTTTTTTCTCCAATTCTTAAAATTGAAAAAAATATAACACTATCTAATTTATTTATTTTATTCAAAATATCTATACAACATAATCAATAATAATATACAAATAATAATATATCAATAGTAACACTTTTTTGTTACTCAACCCTGTTTTCCCCTGTTTTCCTGCCGGAGACCCGTGGCCCATTCCCCTTGTCCACTCGACCGCCGCCTTTCCCCGCCTTCCCACTCGGCCACCGCCTTTCCCCTCTCTTCCCACCGGATTCTCAAGCCTGCCCCTCTCCAAACCGCTGTCCACCCCCTTCTCCAACCCGCCCTTCTCTAGCCACACCACCCATTCCCATAAAAAAACCATAAATCCACCACCCCTTCACCCACCAGATCTGATCAGCTACCAAAATTGAAGAAAAAAAGGAGATAATTTTTACCTTTCTGGTTAGATTCAGGCGAGGACGATGGTCGACAACAGCCGGAGACCGTCGGCAGTGGTCGGCGGCAGACGGCGGACGGCGGACGAATGACGGCGGACAGAGGATAGGAGTGGATGGCAAGGGAGAGGTCTTCACCTACTTCTTCCAACGGTTTCACAAGGGGAAGAGGGAATGTGAAAAAAAAAATTACCCCAAATAATATATATATTTTTTCAAAATATACATAATACGTATAAATATTTAACGTATACAGTAAAATATAGGACGTGAAAAAGTAGTACAATGTTGGTTTGACTATGAGTGTGATGGGCAAAACTAATTAAATAGAGCATAGCAAAGCACGTGAAAGCACTGAGTCACGCACTATGGAGTAATTAGTACCAACTCCAAAAGGGAGTTAGGTTTGGTTCTTTAAGTTTATCAGAAGCCATCATATCTGAAACAGAGGGAGACAATGTGGTGAGGTTGAAAAGCACTTTGTTTGTAGCTTACTAATACTATTCTCACTTCTTATCTTGTTCTTGACCGTGGTTCCATAATTTCCACACCTACTTGTTTCGTTTTGTTGTGCTCCCATTCTATCAGCACAAATTGTAAACAAGTTGCTCGACAAACTAAATTTTATAAGGTGTGGAAACATCAAATGCAATATCAATACAATTATAAGGCCATGTCCAGAGTTCAGTTGAAATGGATATGAGTTGAGTTGAGTTGATGTTGAGTTATTGGATTTGAGAAGAAGTGAGAAAAATTAAATTGAATTGAGTTGAGTTGAGTTGAGTTGAGATTAGCTGAGAAGAGTTGAGAAGAACCGAGAAGATTTGAATTGAACTTAACTGAGTCAAACTGACTAAAATAAATCAAATTGAATGAATTAAACTAAATTGAACTGAATCAAATTGAATAAAAATTAACAGAACTGCATCAAAATGAAGCCAACTGAATAAAGATGAAGTGAAATGAATCACACTATACTGAACTGAAGCAAAATGAAGTGGACTTAGTCTAACCGAACAGGATCGAATCAAATTGAACTGAACTAGAAAAAACTTATCTGAACAAAAACAATTAAAAGAAGATTTTGGTTAAATTATAATGTCAATAATTAATTATGATTAAATAATAGTGCATGTGAATTGAATCATTTATTTAAAAATTTATATATGATGTAATTATAGAATTCGAACCCTGATGTTATCGAGTTTGAAGTGAATTGAAATATATTTCACAAATATAATATATACAATTATTAATAATAATCCCTCCGTCTCAGCCTATTCTGCACATAATTTTTTAACGATCTTCAATAAACATGTTTGACTGTAAATATGTGTAGCTATGGAAAATAACCGGCACACAAAAAATTGATATTTAGAAACTATGTGTTATGACGAATCTAACCATATCTCATATGATAAAACTATGGGTCATATATATACCTATTCAAATATGTGGTCAAAGTTCGACATCTTTGACTAAAAAAGATTTTGTGCGAAATAGGCTGGGACAGAGAGAGTATGACGATTATGTGAAATATATTAAAATTATTTATTAAATGTTTGTAGGAAATAAATAACGCGAAACTACAAATTAAGGGGAAAAAATGTATTAAAATTATTTATTAAATGTTTGTAGGAAATAAGGAACGCGAAACTACAAATTTAGGGTTGGAAAACAAAGTTTTTAAAACCAAACAATTCCAAATACATAAGCGTAAAATAATTCAGCCTATAACATACACCCTCCTAGTATTAAGATGTTCTACGCACATCATTTTTGGTAGTATGAATGTAAACGAATACAATATTGATACAACTATGCAGAAGATGTATAGTTCCATAATTTACAACACTAATTAATAATTTAGATATAATTTATCTATGATAATTACTAATTTTTTCTCATTATTTACATTGTACTTTTTACCATATTCAATCCTTGTAGAATTCATAAGTAAAATTTAAACACTCAAATTAGACTTAATTAAATACTTTTTAAGTTAAGATTAGAAAATTTCATGATATTTTAAAAAATAATATGTTAATTGTAAATATGTTAAATACAATCAATTTAGTTATTTAATTATATTACATATTAATATAATAATTAAATAATAAATAATGATATAAATAATTTATTTAAAATTTTAATACATAATATAAATTTTATTATGTAATCACATAATTTGAACTCCAACTTTATCGAGTTTCAAGTAATATGAATTATAATAATTTATACATTCAAATATGAACAACATTTACTATAAGTTTCAAATTCAAAATTGATTAAAGAGCTTTCTAAATTAAAAATATTTGAATGGAGCTTAAAGTAAACAATCTAAAATTATTAGAGTTGAGTTGAGAAGAGATGAGAAGAGTTAAGAAGGGATGAGAAGAGCTGGGTTGAGTTGATTGGAGCTGAGATTATTTGAGAAGAGTTGAGAAAAGTTGAGAAAGGTTGAGAAGAGCTGAAAAAGTTGAGTTGAGATTATTGGAGATAAAATAAGTTGAACTGGACATGGCCTAACAACCACTTGGTTTACTCAACTGACTAGAGCATTTGCTTAGATCAGATGCAATTCGGGTTCAATTCTCCTTCGTTTTGGAGATTGCATTATTATACTCTCTCTGTCCCATACTAAACTGCACTTTTACTATTTGACAGTCAAGACTATCAAATTTTGACCACGTATTTGAATATATATATACAAAATATTATCCTTTGTGATATTGTTGGATTCGTCATAATATCTAGTTTCTAAATATTGACTTTTATTTGTTGTTATTATACGTAGTAAAACATATTGACGGTCAAATATGTTTCTTGAATATCGTGAAAAAAATTCTACGCAGTTTAATTTGAGACGGAGGGAATAGCATTCTCTTAGAGTATGTGGGAAGTTTGCCCCGCTTCGTGTGAGACACAGATCATTTTCCTTAATACACGATTATTATATGAATGAAAAAGAAGAATACCTGATTTTTTAAAATAAAAAATTTAAACATTTTTTATCCCCAACATATATTGAAATACCATCTTTTGGTACTTAGTGGCAAAACCTCATACATCCAGCATTTAACAACACAAAAATTGATTTGTTTGGTCCCCAATACCAGATTTTGGGTGGTTTTCAGGTAATGTTTAGCCAGAATTATGTGAAAAAGACACTTTTGACCTTAAGAAAAAAAACTGAAAATAATTTGAATCCTTGTCTTCTTCGGCAATGATGTCGGGTTTCCATCACCTCCCCATTGTTTCAAGCTTCGCCGTCTCCTTGTTTCCATCTCCGGCTTCTCGAATTGTTGCCATATGCGTTTCTTTGATTTTCAGGTGGCGTCGGAGCAGGGTGGGTTAGGGTTTTGAGGATGGTGATGGAGCTGAGTGGCGTCAACTCGTCGAAGGTGGCATAGGATCTAGGTGGCGTTGCCTTGTCGCGATTTCAAGATCTCTGACGAAAAACAAAGCGACGACCGAGGCGGTAGGGGAGAGGATGTGGCTGGGGATGACTTCAAAGAAGAAATTCGATGGATTTCCTTTGGATTTTCAGTTAGATTCAGATGTTTCAGGGTTTGGGCTTGACCTTTGGCGGAGAGCGGGCTCGGAAGGCAGAGAGGGGCAAAGGGCTCTGTGGACCAGTGGCCGGCGACAGAGAGGAGCAGCGGCGGGTAGACCAGTGGCCGGTGACGGTAGTGAGAGAGTGGTGCGATATTTGCAAAAATCCCCTCACCTTCTATAGGGTTTTTGAAAATTATCCCAAATATAGAATATTTGTGTATTGACCTCAGAATTTAATTAAAAATTTTAATTAGTAAAATTTAAAAAATATCACTGACTGTATGAGAAAATAATTCTGGTTTACCGGAAAATCACTTTTGAGGACCAAATAAATCGCTTTGAATTTGTTGAATATTGGATGTTGAAAGTACGCGGGTTTGCCACTGAGAACCAAAACTGGTATTGCAACATATGTTAGGGGAAAACAATTTAGTTTTAAAAAATCAATACAATTATGATTATACACATTCATATTGTTTTTATTGATCAACAAACGTTTAAGCTGACTTAAAAAAATAATATTGAGACGGAGTTGTACTAAACTCAACTAAATTTATTAGAATTAAATCGAAATGAATTGAAATTCAACTAAATTAAATAGGGTCAGCATGTTATACTCATATTGCTAAGTAAGAACATTATCATGTAACGTAGTATTATATTCAGTGTAATGCATATATTTAAAACATCATTTTTTGTTTAATAAATTTTAGATGAGTATAACTAAAATTATCTATGGTCAAATATTTTTTAAATCAGGTATCAAAAGTTAAACTATGGAATTTTGGCTGAAAATCGATTGAGTAAAAACACTTTGATAATGGTTATTAACCACGTACCCATCATTATGAATTGAGTCTGATTTAATGGTAATCTACACTCTGTATAATTGAGAGATTTATGGTTCAAAATACACCCCCTGTCAATGATGGCGAATATCAGAGCAATTTTATTATGGGGATTAATTACCCAGCATTATAGGACCGTCTCGGTGGTCCCTGTTGTGATTTTCTAACCTGCACGCGGTCGATGATGGTGAGATCGTGGTGGTCGGATGTTCGTTGGTGGAGCAACGTTTGGGTGTTCTCAGGAGGGTATCCCTAGCTATTCAATTGATGGAGTTTCAGACTCCACTGAGGTTCAATAGTAGTATCTGATAGTTAGATCATAGATTAAGATGTTAATATGTAATTTGATTGGTTGTATGTAATTTTTTTAAAAAAACAAAACCCACGTACACATCATTTGCCACTTTTAAACATGTGCTATGTATGTACTTGGTACTTAGGGTTATTTTTTTTTAACATAAACCGATATTTGGAATAATAACTTCTTACCAAAGCTATAACTAGTTCATATGAAAGTAAAAATGAAAGGCCTTGTACTATATATGGTCTTGCCAAAATATTGGCAGTTTTCTTTCATCTTTTACATGAAACATCGTTCATTCGTTTGTGCTAATGCACTTGTTGAAATAGCCCCACAAGGTACAACAGTTGTGCCCTAAAGTAAATGAGTGTTCCTAGCTTGTGCTTCACATGTGCTCACAAACACACAAAATATCAATGTTCGAATTAGTCGGGTTGTTGACAAAGTTTAAAAACACATAAAAATATCAACCTTATTTACTGGAGTACAAAAACATGAATCATGACGTTGATCAAGTGTATAAAACTCCTAAATTTAGAAAGAATCTCGAGAACTATTATAAAAAAACAATTAAACTGAATTGCAAAATTGTTTCTACTGTCTTTATTTTTCTCAGAACTATTTTGATACTTTTAATAATATATGCGGAGGAGGAGTTTGAATCCACCAACTGTTCACATGTTTATGCGTGAATTTTATCAAAATGGAGTCCGGTCAACTTTCTATTTACATTTTAACAAGAATTATAACAGTTCATTTTTTTAAAAAAGGGCAATATACCAATATAACTCTATATATTTATGAAAGTGTCAATATAATGCTCAAATAATTAAAAAAATTGAAAAAACTTACCTAATTGATGAAAGTACTAATATAACTCTCTGGTGGCACTTTCGGCGTTGACCTTGATGCAGACGACGTTGACCACACATAAAATGATCAAAATGCCCTTTAACATAAAATCTGAAAGTGTTAGATAATTTTTCCCTTAGTACAGTGGACATCACCACCGAGCTTAGCTACCACCGGGTCGCCGCTGCATCGCCATTTGGTCGCTGTCGCGCCACTTCAACCAAATCCTAAACCCCCACCACCACCCCATTCATAGCCCACCCGCATTGTCGGGACACCATTGTGCCTCCACGGGGCCACCACCAGACCACCGGCGCTCCGCCTCCACCAAATCCCAAACCCCCCACTACCACCGCTCAACAGCCCACCCGGCCTCGCCCCGCCCATCCCAACCCTTAGCTCTGAAACCCTGTGACATTATCCGTCGCTTGCCACCTCGAGCGAATTTGAAATCCTAAGGTCCCATCTTTTCCACCGCTGCCCGGTTTCAAATCAGAAACCTTAGGCCCCATCCACTGCTCGCCACGGCTCGTGGAGGCTGGTCACAGAGTGTGGAGGCTGGTCATATCTCGTGGAGGATAGTCATCCGTCATTCACCATCATCTTTACGACCCCCTAGAGATGACAATGGGGTGCCTTCCACCGCTCGCCACTGCTCATGAAGGCTGGTCACAGATCATGGAAACTGGTCACTGCTCATGGAGAGGCTGGTCATCCGCGTTTGCTGTCATCTTTATGATTCACCGGAAATGATGATAGGGCGCCGGATGTGAAGAATGAGTTGATAGGGCACCGTTGCGGGAAGAAAGAAGAAGAGAAGAGGATGAAGACGATTAGGTTTTAGGAGGTATAATAGTAATTTCATTCACTTTAAATTTTCTAATTTTTTGTAGAGGGGTTAAATATGTCTTTTCACTTAATTTTGGGCTAAATATGCCGGAATGGGCATGTTTGCATTTTCACTTACTTTTGAGGATTATATTGACACTTTTAATTATCAAAATGTTATATTAGCACTTATCTGAATTACACAGGGAAGAAAAAATATATTTGAAATTGATCATGGTGTTAGAATTCTTATAGCATCAATTTTTTCTCTCTTTGTATTACATTACGGAATTAAAAAATTGATAGCATAGTAATAACAAGGGTGATAATTGCAAATTTTGCATTGAGGAGTAAATTTATTATGCTCCGTTTTCCCAAACTAATTTTTATTGAAATAAATTAAATAAAATATATTCAAAATAAAATTAATAAACTATACTAAGCTGAATAATATTAATTTTAAATTTTAAATTGAATTGAAGTGGATTGAATTGAATGGAATAGAAGTGAAAAAAGGGATTTTAGAGTGATGAGATGGGATATGCTTTTGAAAGAAACTCTTGGATTCCCTCCATCCACGAAACATCTTATAAACAATCAATATAGTTCCATTCTTGAAGTTCAATCTCAAAAAAGTGCAGGCAGGAATTTACTTTTAGGTCCAAAAACTATTCTTTCCTTTCTTGAACCTATGTACTCCATAGTTGTAATTATTAGTCTTAAATGGCCCTTTCTAACTTCTCTTTTACATCGGAGGCCACTTGCTCAAATCGACACCGTTAGGTACTCCTTCGGTTTTTATAACATTGCCCCCTTTCATTTTTTTGTTTAGTTTTTAAAATAATGGCTCATTCTCCTTTTGACAAAATTTAGCTTATTTTCATCTACTTAATTTACTTTTTACTCTCTCAATACAATTTCCACCACTCATTTTACTTTTCTTAAATAATGTGTCATTTTGTTGCGAACAATCTTAAGAAATCAGAGGGAGTATATTTTTGGGTAAAGTTTTGAAAAAGACTGTCATTTCATGAAAAAACGGTTTGAATTAGAATTATAGAAAAACAAAAGGTTTTAGTTGCAATATAACAAATTTATTATGTAACATGCAGTAGTTATGAGTTTATGACCCGAGTAATGCAACCCGAAAAATAAATATCTTGATTTCTTCTAATTTGCAGTTAAAATTTTGATATTCCATCTTTTAAGAGACTCGAGATTTTAGTGGTCGGTATCACTAGTTATGTAATTTTTTATATAAAAAATGTATATTTAATAAACATGCGTTAAAAAAATGTACTCTCTGTCCCAGCATAACCCGCACAGAATCTTTTTTACGGTCTTCAAGAAGCATGTTTGACCGATAATATGTTTAATTACGAATAATAACGATAAATAAAAAGTTAATATTTAGAAATTACTTACTACGACGAATCCAACAAAACCACGTACGATAATATTATTGTTTATATATCTATTCAAATATGTGGTTAAAGTTTGATAGTGTTGACTGTCAAATACTAAGTGTGCAACTTGTGGTGGGACATAGAGTATAAAAACTCCCACGATAATATTTATATTTAAATGTTAAATTTTACAATTTAAATCACTCAAAATTTATTGATGAATAATACAAATGACATTGATAAAGAGATTGTAAAATATCATTTTTTAAGATTGGGAGAGTACTACATTTAGGCTTATCAGAATGGATTTGATTTGATCTGAACTAAATTAATAGTAAGTGTGTTAAAAAATAGTAAAGTTTTGGAAAGACGATCTTTCCACAGACATATATAAAGACAGGAATGAATTAATATTATAAAAATGTAAAGGGTTTTAGTTGCAATATTAAAAATTTATTATACCACGTGTAATAGTTATGAATTTATGACCCGATTAATGCAACCCGAAAATTTTATCTTGATTTCTTCTAATTTATAATTTAAACTTTGGTATTTCCGTAACTTATGGATAGATCGTCTTTCAAGATACGGACTCTAAAAAAATAGTAGTATATAATTAAATTAAATTAAATTAAACTTTACTAAAATAAATTTACACTAAAGTAAATTGAACTAAAATAAAATAAGCTGCAGACAAGTTCGGGGAAACAAGTAGAGTGATAACCCTACATTAGAAAACAAAGTAATCATGCAGTTGCAGTACTCAAGACAAAGTACAAATTGAAAAACAGAAGAAAAAAATTATGAGGCCTGGGGTTTTAGATTTAGATTCAAAAGCCAAAACAAAGAAAGAATATCTAATTATTAATTAAGAGCCCTTTTCCCCTTCATCACTCAACAACAATGTCCGTGCACAGAATATCCTGATCAGAATCACCGTACTTAATCATCTAATCACAACCCTCAAAGTGATTAAAACAACTGATCAACTTATCATCATTCTCTAGAAAAGCACCACTATTATTAATAATTAAGCTAAATGTAATCAGGCTAATGCAGAAATGGCAGAAAATCATCACACACACAAAAAAAAAAACAGATT
>JAULKM010000008.1:5943667-5955256 GCA_032355605.1 Rubia tinctorum
TACTAACTTTTTCATGGGTGGTGGCCGCTGGCGATGGTGGCCGCGAGCAGTGGTTGGCGGGGGAGTAGGTGTCTAGCGGCAGAGCAAGTGTCCGGTGGATAGGTGATGAGATGAGGCAAGGCAGAAAGGGTTAGGGGGGGGGGGGGGGGAGAAATGAAAACAATTTCATTTCCAAAAGCCTTAAACAAAACAAAATCCCAAACAAACACAAAAATTATAAAACAAAAACAATAATACATGTATGTTTACGTATTAGGGCGTAACTAGTAAAATATAGGGCGTGATATAGCAACACCCTTCTCTTCTTTACATATTTTGTGGCTTTGTGCTCAGCTGTATTGTGCTTTTGGTAAGGAATCAATCATGAAAACGACAAAAGCAAAAATTATGACGAAATATAATGTCCATCTTTTTAAGACATTTTTTTAAGGTTTGAGCACAATTGAAAATGTTACTTTTTTAGGTTTCCTAAAAAAATGTTACTTTTTGGTTCATAAAAATATTTTTTTCTAGAGAGTTGTCCCAAAAGATTTAAAATGTTAATTTTAAATTCCAAAATTACAGTATTAGTTATTTCATTAAGTCCTCAGAGTACTGGGTATATTTAACACTTATGTTTAAATAAAACTATTTATAAATTGGACGTGCTTCTACAATTCAATCTAAACGGGCCATTCAGATCGGTCAAATGGCGTTCGTGCCTAAACATAGACTTTTACTTATTTCTCAGTCAAAACCCGGTACATGGCCTAGTATTTTGGATCCGGGTCGTGCTAAGGCTTCAGATATGCATGTGCCGTATGGGTTGAATACCAGGTTGGGTCTAGACCGTTTATGGACCATCTGACCCGATTGGCAACTCTATGAGTAATGAGGGAGAGCGGCACTGAGGTACAAAGGAGGGAGGGAAAAGGAAAAAAGGAAAAAAGGAAAAAATATAAATAACTAAATCACTCTTTCACTATTGAGTTTTTAGTGGGAATGAATTTTCTACAAAGAATTAAAAACTACTCCATCACAGTGACGACGATTTTAACTAGGGCATATATCTTCATGCGAAGGATAATTACATGCATTCATATCTCCAATTCCTTGTTTACTGCACATATATTCTCAATTTATTGAAAGTGCACACGCATCCTTGTGTCACATAAGAATTTGGTCAATTTTGATCATTGTTGGATTCATTTGAAATAACCATTTTGCCCCTTTTAAAAAATGAAAATCAGACATTTAAACTCAAGCCCTCATCGTCCTCAAGCCATCATCCACAACAAGTTCACGTATCCATCTTCTCCATCATCCTCAAGCCCTAGCGTTGTCGCCACCACGATGTTGCCGCCGCCAAATCCCCAATCGGCGCCCTTGAGCCCACACCCCTTAATGTTGTCCCTAGACCTGCAGAATCGTCAGTTCCGCCACCGTAGGTGGAGAATTCAGAGCCCAAGAAACACGCTGCCGCTGCCATGGTGGAAGCTGCAGTGGTGGAAGAGGAATAGAAGGAGGATTTTGCTAGTTCATGAAAGCCGACGTATGTAAAGAGGAATTCATCGCGTGGGAGAAATGTGTTGAGGAAGGGGATCGTGGGAATGTGAATATCGTGGAGGTGCATCCGGAGCACTACGGCCCGCTGTTGGAGGTGGAGAAGGTCGTGCAAAAGCAAGGAAGGAAGGAATTTGAGAAGGAAGAGGCGGTGACCGGGGCCGCGGTCTCGGCAGGTTTTGGTAATGGTGATAAAGGTTTGGTTTTAAGCTCTGAAGAAGAGAAAATTCATTCGGGTGGGGGTTAAGGATAGTGGAGGGGTAAGGTTAGGGGTGATGGCCTGAAAAGTTCAAAAAGGTAAAATGATTGGATTAAATTTAGAAAGGAAACTAGGTATATAATTTTCTTTTTATTCTATGCCAATGTTGAAATTTTCCCGGTCAACGGTGGTCTCCGGTTATTGGGGTACGAGTTTTTTAGTCAGTGTTAGTCAAGAGGTGTACGTGCACTTTTGAAAAACTGAAGATATATGTGCAATAAACAAACAACTAGGGGTATTAAAGCATTTTACCCATTATTTTATCCATTAATCTACCAGAATCGAAACACTTCACACTAACTCCAAAAGGGGAAGTTTCATCATCGCTACACACCTCCTAACTCGTGTTCTTCTATTGAAAGCAAACCACAATAAGTCAGATCGATCAATCAAATCAAAACCAAAACATTTTCATCCATCCATTCATGCAGGATAAGAAATAGTGGCAATCTGGTTATGAGCCACGGTCCCAATCCACAGTTTCCCATTATTCTCCCTAACTTCACTCACAAGCTTCATCACCTTCCCCTTCTTGTCTTCGAGAACGTCCACAATCTCTCCATTTTCGTTGAACAGTGAGATCACCGTGTACATCTTCATCCCCACCATCTTCGCCAGGTAGCTCATCGGAAGCGGCAGCCGGAAGTACACGTTTCTCATCCATGGGTTTTGGATCATGATTTCTTGTATCTTCGTCCGGCAGCAATCGATGGCGACCCAGAATTCGCCCCTCTCGTTTAGCCTCACGTTGTCCGGGAACCCGGGCAGGTTCGCGACGAGCTCGTTCGTGCCGGATTTTGTACCCTCTATCCAGAATCTCATCAATCTTGGGGACAGTGATGAAACGGGAATGAAAATTTGAGAGAGTCACACTAATTGTACAAACATACTTCGACTTCGACTAGAAAGTCACGTTTTGACTTTTGACTTCGACTAGAAAAATGTTTGACTATTAAAAGTAATACTCCCCCGTTCTAATAAAAATGACACATTTACTTTTTCACGATTTTCAATAATCATGTTTGACCGTCAATATTTCTAACTATGTATAATAATTTCGCATAAAAATTTGATGTTTAGAAAATATATATAAAGATGAGTATAACAATATCTCACGTGATATTTTTTATATATTAAATTATATTTATGGTCAAAATTCACAAAGTTTGACTTTTAAAAATTAAATGTGTCATTTTTGTTGGGACGGAGAAAGTATTACTTTTGGTAGAATTGAGAAGAAATCGAGTATATTGATCCTTTATTGTGCAAATATCTCCCTCTGTCCTCATCATAGACGTTACATTTTGACTTTTAAAAGTTGACTTTAAAAAAGTCTGACCAGTGTTTTGGTAGAATCGAGAAGAAACCAAGTATATCAATCCTTTATTTTTGTGACACCACTCAAAAATTCGACATGAACTTTCTGATGGCTAGGTTTATTTTACCTGCAATTTGTTGTCTCGGTGTAGAGAAGAAACGTTTGGTCTTTGGATAATTGGACTCCGTTTGGGAATGCCAGGCTCTCCAAGACCACATGAGTTGTTTTTGTTGGAGGATCATATCTTAAGAGCCTGCCCGTTGATTCTCCTTCCAATAATATGAAGAAATGTCTTCTGCATTTAGGATCAACATCCAAAATAAGTGATCATGTAAGAAATTACATTTATCCATAAATTCTACAATCTTCTACAAAAAGTTCATTGGTTAGATAGTATCCTAGTTCTATTCTTTTTTTTAGGGTTATCTTTTTCTTTAGTATTCTTTCTTAAGATTTTGAGGCACGGATCATGGATTGTTATATGTTAGAACTATGTTTTCTCAAATGACGTCGTGGTTCATAAAGATCATGATCGGAGACAAAAATGTATAAAAGGATCATACACCACCTCATGCTTATCGTCCATTAACTTTACTATATTTTTTATCGGCAAATGCAATTGACTTCATTCCTAACATATTTGATCGGTCATTTCTTATCCGTAAAACAAGCAATAGCAATAGAGAAAAGTAATCAGGAGAGGAATCGGAAATGTGATTTCATAACAAGTTCTTGACATATGCACATTTCTCTTTTAATATCATTCAAAAAAAAGGCGACACTTATTTAAGATACGAAAAAAACTTACACTCTATCGTATTTTTTGCTGGTATCGGTGAAGAAAATGGAGCCATTTCGATGTATATCAAGATCGTTAGCAAAGAGAATGGGTTTGCCTTCGACATGAGTTGATAGAGGTCTAGCAATCCCCCCTTGAGGACCCACAACCATGAGGCCATAGTATGCATCCGCAAAGTACAATTCCCCTGTTTTTCTGTCAAACCTAAGCCCTAAAGGCCGCCCACATTGTGGCTCAACCTTCCATTGCTTGCTAGTTGTTGAATCTTTCCCCTTAACGCACAACTTCTCAGTCCTAATAAAATTAAATTACAAAATATTAGTTTGTTCTGTCAAATTTTACTTTTACTTGTAACGATAAAAATAATAGGCGTTCTTACCAGTAACATAATATTTTCGTATAAATAATATTGACATGTTTTTAAAAATGCATAACGTGTGCTACATTAACGTACCAGTTAGCCGTTACTAAAGCAAATGTTTCCCAACCTTCATCTTTCCCCATCCATCTAACGATGCGTCCATCGGCCAGCCCAGCATACGGGCCACGGCCGAACCCATCGAACTCCAACGACTCGGGCCCAAAAATTTGGTCAACGAACTCTAGATTCCCTTGCCCAAGTCGGCTCCGGTTGTCCCCGGGCCAGCTCTCCATGACTTTATCATACGGAGCTACGTCATTCCTTACAGGCCGAAAATCAATACCCCCAACCGGGCTTAACTCGAAAGGGTCCATGACTAGGAACCCCAGAACGAGAACAATGCTTAGAAGATAAGGGTGCTGCAAGAACAACTTGTGATCCCTGAAGAATTGAAACCTTTTTTCCATTTTTGGACCTCGAATCTTGTAAGAAGATGCATGGTGGTGGAGGTTAAATCATGTGATGTGGGATGGTATTATATTAACATTCCACGCTTTGTTTGTGAAAGGATTATAGGTTGCCGTTTGTTGATGGATCATGATTTTGGCATTGGTCCAAATTGAAATTGAGGGGTTTTCGTCTCTCGGTTTTCCATTCTGCCAGAATCATCACAAGTTGTTATTTATTAGTAAACGTAATCAAATTTTTTTTTTATCAAGAAAAGAAGTTGGGAGAATGATGGACTAGTACATCTTAATTAAGACAATCATGCAAAGATGTTAAAACTTTCTAAACAATTGTTTATTTTGTCATTTTCAATCCTCTTTCCCATCTCCCTCCCATACAAGATGGAAAAACTTTTTTTTTTTGGAAATAAGTATAACTTCTCATTACCAAAATAGTATAAGTACATAGCGATAAAAAAATCCAGATTTCTATCCTCCTACAGCTCCCTTATACAGAGTTTAACATCCATTCAACATGTTACCCTCTAAGTTTTGGAACTTTCCAAAGTCTATACACTATACAATCAATTACACTATAAAAAATATTCACCTTCCTATTTTTTCCAAAACATTTTACATTTCTATCCACCCATATCCCATATACCGTTTCTGCAGAAGCTGTTTTAAGAGCTTGATTCTTTCAGTTTTCCCCCTTGCTTTGCCTCAACATCCATATTTATTCCATTCCCCAGCATCCTGATTCCCTCTCCATTTTCATCCATTTCAGATTTTTCTGCCATATTGCCTTTGTTTCCAAACAACCAAAAAACAAATGCTCCATGCTTTCTTTGTCTCCACAAAATACACTGTTTCCATCAGTTTCAGTCCCAAATTTTTGGAGTCTGTCTTTGGTTGCCAATCGGTTCCTCCATCTTATCCATAGAATGAATTGTGCTCTTGGTCTAGCATAGTTTCCACAGAATAATGTTCGGTAATCCACCATTTCCGGCTCCCCTCTCATCTCTGTGTAAAACTTTCTACCTTTGAATTTCAGGTTCTGTCCATCTGCCATTTTCCTCCAAACCTCCATCTGCATTATGCCATCCCTGCTTTTAAACAATCTCTTCAATATCCATAAACAATTACTTGGCATTCTAGCTTATTGTACATCCATCCCCTTCATATAATACTCATGAACCCATTTTACCCACAACTTATCAGCTTTGCAGCTCAAATTCCACAACAGTTTAGCCAAGCTAGCTTCATTCCATTCTCTTAATGAAATGATGTTTATCCCCTCATTCTCTTCCTGGCATGCAAACTTTTTCCCATGCTACATGTGATTTTTTGGTTATATTTTTCTTTCCACTCCATAACAAAGACTTGCATACAGATTCAATGTGTTTAATAATCTTCTTTGGCAAAGGCAGACATTGCATCCAGTAGTTTGTAAGAGAACACTCTTCATAATTTGGACTCTGTCAGCATAACTAAGCATCCTAGCACTCCAATGTTGGATTCTACCAATTATTTTGTCAATTAAAGGCTAATACATGTGCATAGACAGTCTCCTTGTTGTCAAAGGAACACCTAGGTACCTGAATGGTAGATCATCTTCATCTAAATCTGTAGTCTCCTGAATCTCTCTTTTCTGCTCGTCTTCCATGCCTCCATAATATGCTCTGCATTTTGATTCATTCACTTCCATCCTAGTAGATTGAGTGAGCTTCTGAAAGGACATCATCATCTCCTCAACAACTAGCTTCTTCCCTCTTGAGATCATTAAAAGATCATCAACAAAGCTCATGCTTATAATGCTTAGCTTGTCACACTTGTCATAAAATCTAAATTTTCCATTTAACTTCAACTATTGTAGACACATGTACATGTATTCTATTACTAAAACAAATAGCAATGGTGAGATAGGGTCCCCCTGTCTGGTACCTTTTTTTCCTTCTAAAATTCTAGATGGCTCTCCATTTACCATATATATGTATGATATTGTAATTTGTACTGACACAAATCATAACCCTTTCCAAAATTCATGGGCAATCCCAGCTCTTTCAGTATCTGTTCCAATGCCCTCCAATCCACAATATCGTAAACTTTTCGTAAATCCAGCCGTAACATGCATTTTGGTGGCCCTCCCTTTCTTGTATACCATCTGATCAATTCATATGCTAATAGAATATGATCATGTATACCTCTGCCAGAGACAAAAGCAGCTTGGGATTCATCTACTAACTCTTCCATAACTATACTCAAACTAGCAGTTAATATCTTTGAAATAACCTTATAAAAAGTAGTGCAACAAGATACAGGTTTGTAATCGGATATTTTCCTAGCATCTACCTTCTTAGGTATCAAAATAACTACTATACAATTAACAGCCTTATATATCCCCCCATCCTCAAAAAATTTCTTCACAGCTCTCACAATATCATTTTTCACAGTAATCCAGTTGCTTTTGAAATTTTTTGAGTTAAATCCATCCATACTTGGTGCTTGCAAATCTCCTATGCTCTTGACAGCATTCCAGATCTCTTGCTCAGTTGCAGTTTTTATCAGCCCCTTCCTTGCTTCAGCAATTAAAGTTCTGCCATTTCTCAGCACCCTTATGTCCACTCCATCCACCCTCTTTGCCTTTGTACCAACCATATTTTCATAAAAAATAACTATATGCTCAGAGATCTCTTGCTGCTCATATATTAGGTGCCCATTCTCAACTTCTAATCTCCTGATTCCAGTATTGCTGTTTTTTGCTTTGACCGTGGCATGGAAATAGGAATTATTTCCATCACCAAACCTAAGCCAGTCGATTTTTTTCTTTCTGCCTGGTAATCTGTTCATCCATTTCATTCAATTTGAGGACTTCTTTTGTGCATCTGATAACTCTTTCCACCTTCTGAACATTCATTATTGAGCTACTCAATTCTCTTTGTGCCAATAGCAACTTCTCTCCTGCCTTCACTAATTTCCCTTTAACTCCGGTAACAAAGCTCATATGTTTTTTCAGCTCCTTTTGAAATTCTACCAATTTTCTCCATACAATGTACATTGCTTCTTCTCTGATTGGTAGCTCCCGGTTATTCCTGATGATATTATGCATACCTTCCTTCTCTATCATGCAATTTAGGAACCTGAAATTTCTGCTCCTCTTCTTCTTCTCCTCCGGAATCCCAATGCTCAGCAAACAATGGTCAAATACTGCTGCTTCCTCCACTTTGATAACAACATTTGGGAATTGTTGGAACTATTTTATATTTGCCAACACTCTGTCAATTATAGAGTATATTATACCATTCCTATACCTATTACTCTATGTGTAGTAATCTCCCAACATATCACATTCAAAAACTTCAGTATTGCCCATCATTTCCTCCAGATCAATATGCTCACTCCTGACAACCTCATTACCTCCAGTTTTGTCATTAACTTTGAGCACATTATTAAAATCACCCATAAGAACCCTTGGTCCATCAATTTGATCTTTAAGCCCTTCAATTTCCTTCCATAATTTATTCCTTTGACTGAGTAAGTTATCAGCATAAACAACAGTCAAACTCACCATCTTCTCATCCTTCATGTTCAGTATGTCACAGTGTATGAACTGTTTAGAGCTATATACAACTCTAACCTGCAATTTACTCCAATCCCAAAGTATCTATATTTTGCCATTTGAATGATCATTATAATTATCTTCAAATCTCCATTTATTGCCAAATCTTTTCCTGACTTGAATTGCCTTCTTCTGCTTCACCCTTGTTTCTACTATCACAACAATAATGACTTTCATAGCTATGAGACAGGAGCAAATCTCACTGTTCTTTGTTGGATTGTTGAGCCCCTTCACATTCCATGACACAATCATGGGACAAACCCATGCAAATCTGCAAGATCATTCCAAATCTACAGTTGCAAAGGTTTATTCCATTGATTATTCTCCACTTTCTCCATTCCCAGAATTTCCTTCTCTATTTCCACCAGTCTCCCCTCATTTCTTCTATCAGTTCTCTCCTTTGTATTTTATTTCCCCTCTCTTCTAGAACTTTCACCTTTTCTTCCAGCCTCAGTGATCATCACTATATTAGTTTCCCCAGTCTTCATTTCCTCAGTTCTGTCAGTTTTATCAGCCTCAATTTTCACAACCCATTTCTTCACAATTCTTCTATGCTTCTCCTTTTCCTTGCAAATATGTCCTCCTACCTGACAATACTCACAGTAAGGAGGTCTCTATTCACACTCCACTTTTTGTTGAATTTTCTCTTCATTCATGTCTTTAATATTGACTACCTCATTCAGTTTTTGTGTAATATCAACTTCAACCAGAATTCTTGCGTAGGATACCCTCAGTTTACTTGTGGTGCATTCATCAGTCACCACAGGGTTCCCCAATACACTCCCAATCTTTCCCAAACTCGAAGCACTCCATAGATGCAGGGGTATGCTAGGAAATTTAATCTAAATTGGTAGAGTTTTGATCATATCCTTTCTCAGCTCAAACTTCGATTTCCAGTGGTGCAAAAACATAGACATATTATAGATCATATAAGGGTCATTACTCATCACTGAATCTATATCTTCCATAGATTTAAAGTTCATTAAGAAATACCTCTCTTCATTGTAAAATAGTTCATGCAAGGCTACAAATGACCAGTACTTCATCATAAAACTTTTCACAGCAGAAACAGTAAGCTTTCCATTTAGAACATACATAATCAGAGTATTTTCCCAGAATTCAACTCAGATTTCACATCATCTTCCTCAATTTCAACTTCAATTTCACCATTAACAATCACAAGGGCTTTAAATTCGATTTTCATTCCATTCCCATGCACCCTATTCCCCTTAATCACGTCTACCCACAACCGATTCTCAGATTTTTTTTATCTACATTCAATTCATTCAAAATTACCTCAGCCCGAGTCTGTTTCTCCTCATCCCTTTACTTCCATCATTCTTCTCAAATCTTGACATCATTTGGGTTGTATCATTAGACTTATTATTCCCTTCAGAATTCTTCACCTCTTCTTCTACTTCCCTGGCTATCGTTTTAGCTCCCGAAATTAGCACCTGACTGTTAGTGCGAGTACCTTCTGTTTGTACAGCACTGCTCCTCATCACCGTCGGCGTGACCACTTTAGTTTTTGGCCCGCCATGGCCTATCTTCATCGTTCTGCAATTCGCACCTCCACTGTGTGAAAATCGCCCACAGTCAGATCTCCGTGTTATTTGTTTAAAGTTACAATTGTAAACATATTTATTTTTATTATACTAGCGGAGTACCACCGCGCATTGCGCGATATTATTAATTATAATATTAGAATTAAGTTTTATGTATATTTTGTGTTTTACATTTAAATTAAAAACATTAATTAAAAATTTAAATTTAGTCAACTAAGGAAAACTATATGAGTTATGAAATGAAATAATTAATTTAGTTAGAAATCTTTAAATATTGGATACAATAAAAACTGATTATTTTTATAATATTTCATTCAAAAATTTTAAAAAGTAATTGTTTATATGTTGAATATCATTTTAAAATGTTATCGTAATTATGTGTATCTCATTGCAATAAATAAAAGGAAATATCAAATGACCTTATTAGTCTCACTAATTATAAAAATGTCCTCATTACACAGTTAGTCGGTTTAAAACAAAACTTTGTCATATATAATAAATAAATAATATATATATACATATTTCTATCAAAAGCACTCTATCATTGTATACAAAAATCCGAACATTTTATTTTTTCAAATTATGTGTTTATTTGGATTTTTTTATTGACATTATATATATATATAAATACATATATAATGAGATATTTATTTTAGAATTTATATATTTTAACAAGTTGTGATTGATTATATATAGTAAATAATTAAAATTGGTAACATATTCTAATATTAGTATGTTATTTTTAGACAACTTAGATTTAGGTTAGTTAAAATGACTTCAATATCCCCGGTTAACAACACCAAACAAACAATTTCTATTATATAGTGCTTGGGATAAATAATTAAAATCAGTAGCATATTATAATATTAGTATGTTATTTTTAGACAACTTAGATTTAGGTTAGTCAAAATAACTTCAGTATCCCCAATTGACAGCACCAAACAAACAATTTCTATTATATAGTGTTTGGATAAATTTATCTTCTGATTATATCTTCCTTTATTGAGTTAAAACTTTTATTAATAAGTGCACAGTTGTTTCCCCATAATAATTGTGGTGATTCTACTCCCTTTTAATAGGTTTGAAATATTATCACCAGATATGATAATCTATTTGGTTATATCTTGATCGATGAATCGTCTGTTCCTTGTGCTGTTGATGTTCCCGATCTCTAATTAACATGACAAATTGATACATAATATGTTTTCTCTTCCATGACTTTTGCTAGCAACTAATTAATTTCCATGAGAATGATATATTCCCTCCGTCCAGATTAAGATTTACAAAATCTTTTTCATGATTTTCAAGAAATATGTTTGAACGTTAATATGTTAACTACGTATAATAATGACAAATAAAAAACTGATATTTAAAAACTACTTACTGTACTACGAAAAAATCAACAACATCACACACGATGGTATTATTGTTTATAAATTTATTCAAATATATGGTCAAAGTTTGATGATGTTGACTGTTAAATAGTAAGTGTGTAGCTTAGTTAGGGACAGGGGGAGTAAAAGTTTTTATTGGATCCCATATAGGGGTGAGAACAAACACGCACGTTCGTGAACAAGCTCGGGATCGGTTCGGTTATAGATCATATCGTGATCGTTCATATATTAAATGAACGAACACGAACAAAATTTTAGGCTCGATTAATAAACGAACATAAACGAA
>JAULKM010000008.1:5975145-6003354 GCA_032355605.1 Rubia tinctorum
AGGATTGAATGCAGAAAATGAGACAAGCTCTACATATTAGTTCCTTCCAAGTTAACTAATAAAATGTTTGCAAGTTACCAGGGGCTTACATTAAGCCGTGCATTAAGAAATATAACTTAATTTTCTAAGGCAAATCACACTACCCCCAAAAATTCTTTCCCAGAAAAACTAAAATAGATGTCTTGACCAAGAATAAATATGCTTCCATCTTGTCTACATATAAGTATAATCCTCAATAATGGAATAAGCACTCCAATAATACCCATTAAAATTGTTTCTCATCACAAACACTACATGCCTTCAAACTTTTTGGAAGTATTGGATATACAATACCTAGAATTATAGTGTCCTTGCCTATCCCTTAGGTGACATCCGATAAAAATAAAATAGTGTCCTTGTCCAACCAGCAAAAAACAACATAAAGCATTTATATTTTTCTGCAATTGCTCGTGAAGCAGAGTTTTCTCTAACAACTAAGAGAGATGGACTACAAGAATTATACTAAAAATTATATACAACAGAAAATATGAGACATTGCTGCACTATTAAATAAGAAAATCCAGAAAGCATACCTTTCAAACTAGACTCCTATACATGTATACAAAAGGCACGGGACCAACAATGTTGTTTGTTTGGATCCAGCATATTAATGAACCTCACATAATAATAAACATAAAAAGTACCTTTTTCTGCTCTCCATGTCAGATACCGGTGTTGTGCTTCACGATTATTGACAATTTGAGAAACACCAATCTCTTCTGCTGCTTTGTCAATTAACTCAAGCCAGGCCTATTAGATGCAAAAGGGAGAATCATAACTACAGTGGTACTAACTGAATTCTCTGGACACATGTAGAAACAACGGCATCAACGGTGGAGGAACCCTACACCATCGGCGGCCAAAGCAGAGCAAAAAGCGGGGCTCTTTCTCTGGCGGCGGAGCCCTCCATGGACGGCGGGACCCTCCCACTGGGCGGTGTCAATGTGTGGGCCACCATCCCCAGAACCCCATCGAACGCCTCCTCATCACCATGGTTGTGCAATGGTGGAGGGTCGATGACGGAGGGCCGATGATGGAGGGTCAGTGATAGAGAACTGATAAGAGCGGTTGTGCAATGGTGGAGGGCGGTGGTGGATGGCCGATGGTGTGAGGGTGATGGCGGAGGCCGGTGGTGAAGGGAGGCGTGAAGGTGGGATAAGGGGTGAGGGCGAGGGTTGAGCAATACGTTTGTCACCATACACTAATGGGAAATTATATTATAAATGTTTAAAATAAATGTTTTTTATGATATAACTTATAAATATAACATTTATACAAAGTATTGGATTTTTAAAGCCTTAAGGATGAAGGAAGATACATATTTTTAATTAAAAAAATGTCCTGAATATCATATATTTAGGCCTAAGTTATGTCATTTTTTTAAGCAGGGTGAGAAAATTCTAAGTATGAACCCAACTTAGTTATTAGTGTTTCTATGTAGAACATGTAAAGGTTGACCGTTGATTACTTAAAGTGAACTTCATTTTTAGTGTTTATATAAATAAAGTCAAGTAATAATTCTCATTGAGTAGTTAAAGTCAAACTTTTCTACTTGTTTGTATATATGCTAAGTCAAGTAAGTGTTGACTAATGATTAGTTAAAGTCAACTTAGTTACTGGGGTTTATATATAGAAAGTCAAGTAAGAGTCGGTCGTTGATTAGTTGAGGTCAACTTAGTCTATGGTGCCAACAAATCGGTGCTAGAGGAGGGTCTTTGTGGTAGTGAAAGTCAATATAGTTTTTGTGCCCGATCGATGATAAATATTCCATTACGAATTTAAAAATAAAATGAGGGTGTATAGGGAAGTATCACGTTCAAGTGGATTTCAATTCGAGATTACGAGTACAGTTTTTAATTTTTGCACTTAGGTCATTTCAAGAAATTTGGAATAGTCGAATCACGAAACTGGCAACACCAAAATTCAATTAAATAATATACGATTGTGACTTTGCGATTTGGGCATGTATGGGTAAATGGAAGGACCTCGAAAGTCAACATTGATTACCTGTACACAATTTTGGAAAATTACATTGTGGTCAAAAACTGTGTTTCCCCGTTATCCATTGCTCCAAACTGCATGATTTTTGTTATTCTTACCTAAATATAGAAATTTTAAATAATATTTTTTTGGTGAATTGTGGGAAAGCACTAGTAGATGTTCTAGAGTAACTTAGAGTTGATTACATAGAAGTAAGAAAGAGAAACCAGATAGGATTACGAATATGTTCTTGTGCCCGATCAATGATAAATATTCCGTTACAGATTTGAAAAACAGAATGGATGTAAATAGGGAGGCACCACATTCGAGCAGATTTCAATTTGGAGTTACGAGTAAAGTTTTTACCTTTTGCACTTAGATCCCTCCAAGAAATTTGGAATTGTCGAATCACGAAATTGACAAAACCAAATTCAATTGAATAATATATGATTGCGACTTTGTGATTTGGTCATGTATGGGTGAATGGAAGGGCCTCGAAAGTCAACATTGATTACTTGTACACAATTTTGAGAAATTACAATGTGGCCCAAAATTGTGTTTCCCCATTATCCATTGCTCCAAGATACATAATTTTTGTTATTCAAACATTTATATTCTTATTTATTTTATATTAGGTCAATAAAGGTTGATCTTTGATTAATTTAAATCAACTTAGTAATAGTTAAAGTCAACAAGAGAAGTGAACGATTTTGAAAGTTAAGAAAAAATAATTCAGCTTAGAGCGACTGCGTGCAACTGCACCAATCTCATGATATTTTTGGCAATTGTTTTTTTAAAAATTTGTTTTTTAATTTTGGCAGGAAAATTGAATTTTAAAAATATTTAACACCGAGTTTGGCACTGGTTTTTAGAAATCCAGTGCTAAATATTTTTAAAACTCCGTGGTTAACTGTTAATTAGTTAAAATAAAAAAATAAAATATTTTTATTTGTATTTATATATACTAAATCAATTAAGAGTTGGACGTTAATTAGTTAACCTCAAACATTTTTATTCTTATTTTTATATATATATTAGGTCAGTAAAGTTTTATCGTTGATTAACTTTAATCAACTTAGTTATTAGTTAAATTTAACAAAAGAAGTGAACGATTTTGAAAATCAAGAAAAAAAAATATATTTTAGCTTAGATGGATTGCGCCCATCTCATAATTTTTTACCAATTATTTTTAAAAATTGGCGGGAAGATTGTATTTTAAAAAATTTAACACCGTTTTTTAATTAACACCTGTTTGTTGAAATCGGTGTTAAATTAGCATCGGTTTTTAAAAATAAACAGCTACATTAGGAAAATTTTAAAACAACTTATACCGATTTAAAAAAATCCATTTTTTGTTTTTTTGGCGGGAAGATTGAATTAAAAAAATTTATCGCTGGTTTTTTAAAACTGTTTTAAAAAAATTAACACCAGTTTTCAAAAAACCGTTGTTAATTTTTTAAAAAATGGTGCTAATTTATTAGGGGCACCGGTTTTAAAAAACCGATGCCAAAAAACTGGTGGCAGAGGTGTTTCTCTACGGTAGTATAAATTCTCCATTGTGAAAAACACAAAACATTAACAATTTTGTTTTTATACAAAATAACAACCTATATAACCCAAAACTATAAACATAAACTTCTAGCACCTAAAGCTCATCCGGAAAATGAAAAACATCAACATGAGAAAAAATACACTGCAAATATTTTTTTCTCAACCGGAAAAAACTAAAGTAGCTTAAGAATAAAAATTATTTAAAAAAAATCTATTGGTTCGAACCCAGGTCACTAATATCAAAATCTGGAGTTATAACCACAACACCAGAGACTTGTTATTTATCATATACTTAGTTAAATAATATTAAACCCCATCATGTACATCAAGAATATAAAATTCTTCAAAATAAAGGTTATAGTGAGATTCGAACTCCATACTTCTAATCTCAAAATCTAGAGTAAAAATCACTAGACCAAAGAACCTCTATTGATCATACACTCAGTCATATAATATTAAACATCAATACATCTCTTTGGAAAATAACACAAAATTGAACCTCAACTCTCGTACGTAAAACCTGAGTCCTTCCGCCATCCGCCACCATCATCGTTGTCTGCCGCCACCGTCGCATGCGCGTGAAAAAAATGCATGAGACTTCTTCTTCACCGACGCACGTGGATCTCACGTGCATGAAGGAAGAGCGCAACAACATCATCGTCGTTGCCTCGCTCTTGAAGTTGTTGCGCCTCTCCTCGTCGTTGTTGTTATCTCGCTTCGTCGTTGCTGTCGATGCGCCTCTCCTTGCCGTCGTTGTGCCTCAATTTCCATAATTGCACCCCAATCTCCTTCGCCGTTGCTGCACCTTTCCTGGTCGTCAAACCCTAGCCCCTCCTGTCGTCGTTGATTGCTCCTCGCCACCACGACTTTGCTCCGTGCGATGTCGTCTCTGTTCCACGTTGTCCATGTGACAGAGCTCAACCGCCGACAAAGTGGTTACTTAAGGCTTCGATCTGGATATGAATTTTCGGGGCGCAACGACTTCGATCTGGATCTGAATTTGCCGGATGCTTTGCACCGTGAAGCTTCGATTCTCCAGTGGAAGAAGAAGCACAACAGAGCGGTGTCAGTTGGCGACAGTTGCAGATTCCGACCAGAGGAGGAAATTCTGTTTTGAAAAAGAAAAATGAAAATTCTGTTTTTTATTTAATATATATATACACATATATAATATTTTGGTAATTTCACAGTAGGTCCATAAATATATTAGCATATATTTTTAAAAAACCCATACCAAATGAAATTTCTTATAATTGCACGATAAACCATGACCTAAATTTTAGGCTGGCTAAAACAAGACTTTGTCATTTATATCTGATTTGCAATAAAAATAAAACAATTCTCCACTTAAAGAGAAATAAAACTAAATGGGCATCGCCCAAATTTTTTTTAATGAAAAAAATGCAGGGGTTTCTTACGGCTGTTGGAATTCTCAGACTAAGAGCATCATCAATGCATTCTTTCTTGTAACCATCTATTGCCACGTTGGATTAAATGACTCCCAGCTCTAAATTTCCTCTCCAACCCAAGGCTCAAATAGGAGGGTCAATATTACGTGGTAGAAAATTACATCGACCCCGTCAAAGTGACCTTCTCTATTCCGAAGGTGAAATTGACGTTCGCGCTTTGCCAAATCAGCCAAAATTTTGGGCGGTTGATTCAAAATTTGATGTTCACGGACTACATGTGCTCTCTATTTTTTCTTCCCGCAATTAGGTTTCAAAAATCCCAAAATTTGTATCCATGAGAAGCCGGTTTTCTTCACCTTGAACTTCTATTATTTTTTGGTCAAAATCTTGTTCGTAAGAGTGATAGAGTGGTATTTATGTCAATTTCAGGTTTGTGAACATTTTTTGAGAATTGACGTAATCAGTTTCCTCTCTCCCTCACTCAAGTTTCCCTTTTCTGCACTTTCTTCCCCTTGATAAATCCTTTGAGGTACTCGGTTTGATTTTTCGTTGTATTTTTGCATTATGATTGTGGGTTTTTGATTCATGTTTTTGATTTGAACTTATTTGGAGGCTTGTGCTTGTAAATTTGACTTTTTACACATTAATGAGTTGCAACTTTGTGGCATTGTGTTGAATATGTTAGCAAGAATAAACCAAATTTATTTTTTACCAAATACGGTTCGATTTTCGATCTTCGATCTTCGATTTTCGATCTTTGACTTTCGATGTTTGATTTTCGATTTTTGAGTTTCGATCTTCGATTTTCAATTTTTGAGTTTCGATCTTCGATTTTCGAGTTTCGATTTTTGAGTTTCGATTTTCGATTTTTAATTTTCGATCTTCGATTTTCGATTTTTGATTTGTAAAAGGCAACCCGAGTAAACCGAACGGACTGAACCTAATAAATCGAAATATTTGAAAACCAAACCACTGCCACCCCTACCTATTAGCCTCTTCCCTCATTTTTCTTCTCGCGTTCCTCTCTTTTTCCCTCTCAAGAAGAAGACTAGAAGAAGAAAAAAACCCTAATTCACAGCCCACTTCTGTAAATCGTTGCTTTAATTGTTGTGATCTGGTTAGTTTTTAGCGTGCACATGTTTTCTCCGGTTACATTTCGAAGGGTTTGAGTTGTTTTCCTTCATTCCGTGGCTCAAATTTTATAGATCTTGAACAAAAATTGTTAATTTCCATGCTTAATGATGAATTTTTGTTTCGATTGTCACTTGCATGTCGTTCTCTCTGTAGAAATTGAGTTGCTATATACTTATATACTGGGTTCATTCCATTTTTTTGATTAATCGTGCATCAATCCACTGGTTTCCATTTTATGCATATATTAGGGTTTTCTCAGGTTGGTATGAGTTGAACACTTGTATGCATTTACTCGTTTCTCTGTTGTTCAAGTGTTAAAAGATCTGTTTTTTCTCGAATCGGACCTTGTTCCATGTATAATTAGTTGTACTTGTGTGATTAGTGTTTACGATATGTTGCTTTTATACTGATTTGGTACTTTCCTGGTTTGATTCAATTCGTAGTGCTAGGTTGATTATAATAGACAGGGATTTCTCTTCCTTACTCATGGGACTAGCCCGTTGGTCCAAATCCAATTAGAAGTGCAGAAGAAATTTTATCGGTTTAGAGTTCTGTCAGAATTCTCGTAACGCCTCCTATATTGAACAATATACAACGTTCACTCACACATGTGGGGTGTGCGTCCAGTGTTACACATATATTCATGATAAACACACAAATGCTAAACTCACACCTGTCTGGAAGTCTGTCTATTGCATTTAATGTCTGTATTCATGTCTCCATATGCTGGTTTTATAAACACACTTGATCCTCTTTTGACCAGCTCAATCTTTTCAAATTTGCTGACACTTTCTGGAATCTGAACTTATTTATAGTTTTTTTATATTAAATAAATTGATCTTGGCAATCTCACATGGAAATAGACACACATTTCAATGAAAATTAAAAGTTCGTCAAACGCCTTCACATATGATCTTGACTTGTTTCGTACTCGTTGGTCCAGAGTACGGATTGGAGGTCTTTCCCCGTGCTGTTGTATCTGTTCATGCAACCATTGTTCACAGGCTTGCTTAAGGATGGCAACCCATGCAATTACTGGTATACTTGCAATGGTAACCAGTTTATGTCCTCTCTCTTCTGCCAAGTCTTATTCATAACTGCTTTTAAATAGAGTACCTTGCCATGTCTATCCTTTTCTCCAGTTTTCTGGAAGTATAGTTGTATAAGAACAAGGGTAATTACTGTTTGTTTTCTATGTCGTTGCAGGTGACGGGGAAGGATAAGAACGACAGATACATGGCCACATTTGATTTGCTGGATGAGTTAAATAAAGAGGAATTTAAGCTAGATAATGAGTTGGAGTCTAAGCTGGCAAGCACTATTCTCCAGCAGCTTGATGACAAGGCTGGTGATGTGTCCGCTTTAGCAGTTAAATGGTATGTGCTATTAATGTATTTTGGGTAGCCTTTTACCTATTTGGACAATAGAACTTTTTGTTTCAGAGTAACTTTGGATTATCTTTCATACATGATTGAATCCCCCCAATCTATCTCTCTGCCAATTGGAGAGTGGCAAATAAATGAAAAATGTAGATGGTAGATTTTCCCCCCTCGGTGATTTCAAATTTTCAACAAGGGGGCTGTGCATATTTTAGGTTGTTAAGCATTTATCACGATCTGACCATTCATCACTTTCTATTGTTTTTTTTGCCACAATAGAAATGTCCAGGTTACATTTTGTAACCTGTGGCATAGAGGAAATCTCAATTTAGATAATTTTTTGGTTTTTAAAAGTTTGGAGACTAGATTCATAAACTGATGTTAGCATCAGAGAATCATGTAAAACCTTTAACATCACATCATGCTCAGTCTTCCGTTTCTTATTTATTTCTGAACTGACCTTTAAAATGGTTCAGCATTGATTATGAGGAAACTTGTTTTAAATTGTTGCTCGCATCTACTTCTTTTTCAAAGTCTTCTCCTGTTGCTAGCCTTTTTAGACACATCTCCCTGTAATGAAAAAGCTATTTAGAATCCTGCTGTTGTTTATAATACTTTGAGCAATATTTTATCATTTTGCTTACCTTTATCAATTGTGTGAGTTTTTCTTTTTCAAAGTTATCAATGGCGGATAACTTGTCTTATAGATTTATAGCGACTGCAAGATGAAAGCTTTTAGGATGTCAAGGTTTATAGTTACTTGCTTCAAGATAAACACTTCTATGTTTTGTACCATTTCCAATGTGGATAAAAGGCTACTTGGCTGATCCATTCTAATCATTCTTTATATTTCTTTTGACCTTTTCAGCCTGCCTCCGTTGGTGATGAAAGTTCAAGTACAAGTAGTACTGGAGATGACTAATAAGTTGTGTGATAAACTACTCAATGTGAAGGACCAACATCATGATATTACTAGCATAGCTTTGAAGACAATTGTTTCTGAAGTCCCTCCAGAATATGTTGCACAAGATGTCCTTTTTTCCATCACTCCAAAGTTGATTAAGGGAATCACTGATTCTGTAAGTGACTGACCAGAAACTGTTCATAGTTTACATCCTTAGCAAAATCATGCAAGATTTTATTGTGTATGTGGTATTATATCAATTCTTGGATTGAAATACCACACAAGCCTATGCATTGTCGAAATCTTTCATTGAATGTTACCACATGCAGATTCTGTACACAAGTTCACTACAATGTTCTATATGTTATGGTGTTTTTAAAAATGTTTTCTCCATAAGGATGCCTTTCACTTTCTGAGCAGATAAAGTAATTTGAAGTGCAGAGCTGGTCAGTTTTGCCTCTTTATCACTCTTTATGCCGTGTTGAATTTGCAAAATCAGTTAACCTTTTCTTTCAGCGTTTGTTGGTATGGACTTTTCATAGTGTAGGAGCAGTTTAAATATACTATAGGCATCTAGTGCTCTAATTGAAATGAATAGAAAACTCATTCGAATACTATCAGTCCTTGCATCCTGGTCCTAAATGAGGTTTTGATTGCATTTCTGGTTAATGCTTCTTAATACTTCCTCTCTGAAGATTTTTTTGTTTAACTTATACATGCTTTGTCTCTCTTGTTTACTTACCGGACTATTGACATAATTTTATACTCCCTCCGTCCCAATTTAAACTTCCAGTTTAACTTTCTGAAATTAAGAAACACATACTCCCTCTGTTTTACTATGTTTGGCACCGTATGTTTAGGTGGTGTTTTTTTTACAAGTTGAAATGTGTGGAGAGAATTGAGTGGAGTAAATAGTTCAATGAGTGATTGAGATTATGTACTTTTTGCTATAAAAGTAAAGAGGACAATCCTAGAAAAACATATGAAAATGGTAAGTGTGCCAAATTTAGAAAACAAAGGGAGTACTCCCTCCGTCCCTGCCAAAGAGGCCGATCGGCTTTTGGCACACGCGTTTAGGCGCTGGGACCCGGAGGGAAAAAGTTGGGCTCTTGTGGGGGTAAAAAGGGAAATTACAAAAGTTAATCATTCCTCTTCTTCATCCCTAATCAACTTCATGCGTATCTTCTCCACCCTAACAAGTCCTAAACCACCGCACCGCCACCACTGAACAACTAGCAACCATGGCCGTTGTTGAACAATCAGCCACCACCAAGAAAACTATGGCAACAGAAAGGAGAATTCAACAAGATAACAGATCAGAAAGCTATCAATCTTTTCTCAATTTTGCTAGTCGGCGGCTATGGCAACAGAAAGGAGAATTGGAGTCGCCATGGATTTCTCCGCATGCAGCCATGAAGCTCTCAAATGGGCTGTGGACAACGTTGTACACAAAGGAGGTCACCTGATTCTTGTCTGCATACGCCCCGGCGGCAGCGACTACAAAGACGGGAATGATGCAGCAGCGCCGCCGCGCGGGTAGGGTTTCCGGGAGGGGGAATGAGAGAGCAACGAGAAGCGTGGGAAGAATATATAGGCGCAAAAGGCTGATTTGGTGGTTGTGTGTGAGGGATGGAGGGGCTGATTTGGTGGTGGCTTTTGAGGAATGGTGGTGGTGGTGGTGGTGGTAAACGAAAAAGCGGAGTGGGGCGGGTGATTAATTAGATTGGGAGCTAGATTTAACAAAGTATGGTTTGTTTACTGGCTTATTAATAAAACAATTGGCCCAAATCAGAAATTTATGTTTTAAATTTAAAGGTTTGATATGTAATTATAAAACGATAGTAAGGGTAATATTTATATTTTAAAGTGCTTTATTTTGCCAAAAGGAGAGTGAAAATAGGACTCTTTGGTTGGGACGGACAAAAATAGAAAGTAGGAACCTTTGGTTGGGACAGACAAAAATAGGAAGTAGTTGGTTGGGACGGAGGGAGTATGTTTGATGGCTGATATCTTTAAATGTACAATTAGAAGTTATAAAGTTAATATTTAGTAACTATACGTTATGGCCAATCTAACAAGATCTTACATGATATTGTTCGTAGTGTATCAATTGAATGTTCAAAGTGTTACACTATCAGTCAGGAGTAGAAGCTTAAACTGGGATAGAGGAAGTGTGTTTTTTGTTTTATCATTATTGCTTGGTTCCTTATGATGGTGATGCTAACATTTGCTTGTCAGGCAACAAACACCGAAATTAAGTGCAAGTGTCTAGACATTTTACGTGATGCTCTTCACAAATATGGGAATTTGATGGCGCCAAGCCATGAGTCATTGTTAGCTGCACTGTTTCCTCTGTTAAGTTCCAATCCAGCCACTGTCAGGAAGAAGGTGGTCTCATGCATTGGTAAGAACAAATAAATTACGCATCAGAAGTTTGTCTGTTTTGGATATGCCTATGCACGGTGCAATGCGCTGTATATCCATGAGTTATCTAATGGATGTTTCTCTGTAAACGTATGTCATCTTTCAGCATCTTTATCTTCAAGTTCGTCTAATGATTTGCTGGCAAAAGCTACTGCTGAACTTGTTTCGCGTTTGAGATTTGAGACTTCAAAACCTGAAATGGCACGGACTAACATTCAGATGATTGGAGCCCTAAGGTTTATTTTGGTTGTCTTTTTCACAATTGATACTTGGATTATCTATTTAAACCTCCATATTTTGTTGAATTTATTAGCAATCCATCAATCAAGTTTGAATAGCATAGGTTCATACAGGACTTGAAACATTACCCTTACAGATATGAAAATCTCCCTATGATGCATGTATATATACATATATTTTAAATTTGATTCCAAATTAAATGGCAAAAAAATCACATCATTACAAAAATTTTACCAACCAAACACTAACGATGATAATTCTTTACCTTAAACCAAACAACATTTTACACTAACCATTCCCAATTATAATTTTATCATTTCCGTTGCCACTCTCCCATCCTTACCAAGCTCACCCATATTATACAACCATGGAACTGTATTATAAGATATTGCTATGGCAGTGTTTTTTTTAATGAATATTGGCAATTCAATTCCAATTTCTCTTACAATAATTTGTAGACTCACCCTTGTATCAAAATTGTTAATCTTCCTACTTCTAATCTTTCCTTTTTCTCACATGTTTAAAACTCAAGTATCTTACTGATAAGCTATTATCTACTGTTTGAAGCCGAGCTGTGGGCTATCAATTTGGTTCCCACCTTGGAGATACAGTTCCGGTTTTAGTTAACTATTGCAGAAGTGCATCAGAGAATGACGAGGAACTTTGTGAATATAGCCTGCAGGTATTGTGTATGGTATTAGTTGTTTATGATATCTTCTAGTTTCATCTTTTCTTTGTTTATTTTACTGCCTTGAAATAATTTGTCTGCCAGGCATTGGAGACTTTTCTGCTTAGCTGTCCTAGAGACATTTCTTCTTATTGTGACGAAATTCTCCACCTTACGTTGGAATTTCTTAGCTATGATCCCAATTTCACTGATAGCATGGATGGAGATACTGATAATGATAGCTATGAAGACGAAGAGGATGAGTATGTTATAAATTGCATCTCTTGGACATTCTTATTTAGTTTTAGTAAGCTGGGTTCTAAGCTTATTTCTCATTCCCTTTGATACTTAAGTGAGAGTGCAGATGAGTACACAGATGATGAGGATGTCAGCTGGAAAGTTCGAAGGGCTGCAGTAAAATGCTTGGCAGCATTGATCGTTTCTCGTCCTGAGCTGCTTGGCAAGTTGTATGAAGATGTAGGACATTCATCCCTCCTGATTCTTCATGCCCTGTGCGTTTTCTCCTGCGGGAGTTTCTGCTTTTTAAAGAGTAAAATATTTTAATACTGTTATAATATTTATCTTGCGATTTGTGATTAGTCGCTGTTAGGTTAATTTCCATTTTATTTACATTAAAGGCACAGTTTACAATTTTAGAAGTTAAAATGAATTACACTGTCCTCAGAAGGGTTACAGTATTTTTAATATTAGTTTTTCGAAAGGGATGTGCATAACTTGAGGTTGCTAAAATCTCTAAATTCGTACGGAAATAGGTAGTGGGTTGAATTTGGTCATGGTTTTATATAACTGTAGTGTTGAAATGGCAATTTTTGGATTGGGAGTATTCATTTTCTCGGATGCCGAGATGAAATAAATACTCTCTTATGTGAGTTATTGCCTCAAAATGAATTCCATCGGATGCTCTTATTATTTCCTTGCAGGCCTGTCCAAAGTTGATTGACAGATTCAAGGAAAGAGAAGATAATGTTAAGGTAAGGCTGGATACCATGGTAGATAAGATATCAATATAACCCTGCACTTATCTGATTATTTTTGGCTGCAGATGGATGTTTTCAATACTTTCATTGAGTTACTGCGACAGACTGGAAAGGTTACGAAAGGGCAAATTGATTTTGATGTATCAAGGCATGCTCATTTAATTATCCGGTTTTTACGTTTTGCATTTTTAGAATGTGGAACTTCTATTGGGCTATTGTGGAGTTGAAGTAAATTGTGATTCCAGAGATTGGTTGCTGGATGGTACTTCGTGCTGTAAATGATATGAGTTTTATCAATACATGCAAATGTAACTTTACTCGTAGGTTTATTTTGGTAACTAAATATGTTGGGGAGCATCAAGTTAGATGAATCGTAATGAGAAGCCCAATTACATGTTGCGAGGCATTAGAGATTGAGTTATGTGTTCAAACAGTTAAGCAACATACCATAATTTAAAGTATCTCAGCTGCCACAAGTCATCCATGAAGCATAGACATAAAATAAAACATTTAACAGGATCAAAAATATATGGCTGACGTGAAGTTGAAGTCTTCTTGTTTTTGCATATGGTATGCAGCGAATGTCCTTAATCTTGTTATATTTATCCATCAAGATTAAAGAGATATTGAGGCAGTAAGTGCTTATCCCCCTGCCTGGCTTGCTGTATCACTCTTATCTGTTTTTATCTGGAAGCTCTTAAATTTTTTAACTGTATAGTACTTTTGGTACCTCATACTGGTAAGAAGTTGGCTGTCAAAGCATGCTGTTCTTTTTGTTTGAGAAAAGCAAGTAAATGTTATTGTTGTTAATAGAGGATTTGCTATATTTTGTCCTGATTCTGATGCGAACTTCAATAATCAATTGTGCCGTTCTAGATTGTTATTGAAGCAAGAAGTCCCTGAAATTGTCCAATCCATTAATATGCAGTTGCGAGAGAAATCTGTCAAGACAAAGGTGAGCTCATGTCAATACTGCATGACATTATAATAATTATCTAAATCTGATTTGTTTTGATTTATGTCATGATGGGTCATAAGGAAAAATAATTGCATTTTTATTTCTAATTCAGTTGAACCAACACTTGAGCTGCTTTCTTCTGTAGGTTGGAGCCTTTTCAGTTCTTAAAGAGCTAGTAGTCGTTCTGCCTGATTGTCTTGCTGACTATATTGGATCTCTTACTCCCCGAATTGACGAAGCTTTATTTGTAAGTTTTCTTTATTCGTACATGAGCACATGTTTGTCAAAAGTGTTTCATATCTTGTCAACCTGTTTGCTCTTTACCAGGATAAATCTTCTACCTCCAGTTTGAAGTTTGAGGCTCTTACTTTTACAAAATTGGTTTTGGCATCTCACGCTCCTCCTGTTTTTCATCCTTACATCAAGGTATAATCGCTTGAATGCATTAATTCTTTATAACTTCACAGCAAGATAAACTGATTTCTCAAATATTCGATGGCACTGAAACTCAACTTTTGCAATGTATCCTTGAGAGGGGGGTCATAGAATTTGGAATGTTACATGTTTATTCATTATGTTTGTTGGGCATTCTTACTATTTGCCATATTATGACTTCAGACACCCACTCATTTCTTTGCCATGCTGTTATATTTAGGCCATATCAGCTTCTGTTATATCTGCTGTTGGTGACTATCACTATGAAGTTACAGCTGAAGCGCTAAGAGTTTGTGGAGAACTTGTTCGCGTTGTGAGGCCAAAAGTTGAGGTTGGATTCTTTGTAATGATGTTAATTATTGAGTTCCTTTTGTTCTTGTATTTACATGAACCGCTGTCGGGTATTGTTAATCAGGACTCTGGTTTTGATTTCAAACCCTTTGTTCATCCAATATACAACGCTATCATGGTACGTCTAACAAATCAAGACGAGGATCAGGTAGGAGAATTTGTTGATTTTGGATGATATTCTTTCTTCAGTAGTAGGACAATGTTATAGTGTTTGACTACTCTCTGCTTCCAGGAAGTCAAGGAGTGTGCGATTACATGTATGGGGCTTGTTATATCAACATTTGGTGATCACCTCCTAGTGGAACTACCATCATGCCTTCCTGTGCTTGTGGATTGTATGGGGAATGAGATAACTAGGCTTACTGCCGTGAAGGTTGGTTCAAATTCATGTAGATGGCTAAGGCCCTGTTCTTTTCGACTGAACTGATTTGAACCAAATTTAATCAAACTGAACTCTCTACAATTTATTACTTCTAGCAACTGAAGAGAATTGAATTGCATATAAATTGAAAAGAGTAGGGCCTAAGTAGTTGAGTAAGATAAGAGTGTCTATTATGTCATAAATATTTTTCTATTAAGAAAAGTTATGGAATGCCGAGAGAGTGCTCACAGGTAAAAGAATCACCGTTAATTTATTAATACTGTTTTAACTCATTGGTTTTAGCTGTTGGTTGGAACAAAGTAAGCATGGCTTTGTTTTTCAAAAAAGAGAAAGAAGAGAAGTAAGCATGGATTTGAATGTGCGGGCTATTGTTACCTCTAATATGTCTATATTATTGTTATGATAGAAAAGGGAAATGCTTAGACATAAAGATGATTTTCTTCGAATCATCTGAATGCTGCGTAAATCAAGTTTTGTTGATGAACTGACCAGTCACGTGTCACTATCTATACTGCTAGCACTCCTACTTTAGTATTTTTACACCTTACAGATCTAGTGCATTTCCTCTCTAGGCATTTGCTGTAATAGCCGCTTCTCCGCTGCACTTGGAGATATCCTGTGTCCTCGAGCAAGTAGTCTCAGAATTAACTGCATTGTTAAAGAAGGTATGCAAATCTCTTCTTGTTATATGAAGTATCCTACCTTTGCTTCCATATGACATCTTATAGTTTTTATCTCAAGTTCTCAAGGCTAGTTCATTCTTTTGAGTAGGCCAACCAACCTCTGAGGCAGGCTACTCATGGAACACTGAATACCCTGATTGTCGGTTATGGTGATAAAATTGGTTCAGCTGCTTATAAAGTCATTATTGTGGAACTCTCTTACCTGATAAGGTTTCTCTTGCTTTTGATTTACTTAGCCACTCTCAAGTTTTATCATATAAGAATTAAATTATGTGGTGCTCTATGAATTCCAGTGACTCTGACCTGCATATGACTGCGCTCGCCCTGGAGCTTTGTTGCACTTTAATGTTGGGTGAAAGGTCAAGTCCCAGTGCGGGACCCACTGTCCAAATTATGGTTCTTCCTCGGGCAATGACTTTGGTGAGGAGCTCGTTGCTTCAGGGGCAGGCACTTCAGGTAAAATGCTTATCTGTATCCATTAGATAGTCGATCCAGTGCGTTACATTTTATTGATTTTTTTCTGTTGATCTTGAAGGCGTTGCAAGAGTTTTTTGCTGTGTTGGTTCTCTCTGCGAACACAAGCTTTGATGAGCTATTAGAAACTCTCATTTCAACAGCAAAAACATCTCCAGAGGCTGGTGGTGTTGCTGAGAAGGCTTTATTTTCCATTGCTACATGTATAGCTGTTCTCTGCCTTGCTGCAGGACATGAGAAATGTTCGTCTACCGTTGATATGCTCGCAAACATCTTGAAAGATGACAGCAATGCGAATGTGGTAAGCTTGGGACGTATGATATTGGATCTTTCAAACTTATTTTCTCTACTGTTTTCATCTTTCAGATATTGTGAGTAAGCTAAAATACACTCTTTTCATTTCCAACTATTTAATTGAAATTGCATATTGTAAAATTAATTTTCTACTATTTCTGTTTTTGAGATGTTAGAAAACTACAGTACACAGCAGTTTAAGTTGGTTAAAAAATATCTGCTCCTGTGGTGTGGAAAAGTTTTTGGTTGATTTGCTGTTTTTGACCTAGTGTAATCCAGGAGCATTTCAAAATTTGTCTCTGGTATATTTCCGTTATGTTTTGGGGCTGCAGCCATTTTGGTCCTCTTATGTAATGTTCTGATGCTGTCCAATTAAGTTCCTTGTGTTTGGGTGGTTGGGGGTTTTGGTCCTATTGATGACTCTAAGCAGTCCATTGATTGAATGGTCAACTGTTGATGACTGTTTGTAGCAGGTCCAAAGAACTAAACTGGGCAGTGAGCCTAAAATGAATTGAGTTTTTTGGAGACCAATTTGCGTTTAGGCTTCATTGGTGTTCAATTTAGTTTTATGAACTTGAAGTTGCTTCATCTGGTGCTTCCAGTTCTTCCATATCAACTTCTTGTTACTTTTTAGTTCTCAGCTGGGCAAAAAATTTCAGGCCAAAAAACATCTTTCCTTGCTTTGTTTGGGGGAGATTGGGAGGAAAACAGATTTAAGCTCACACTCACAGATAGAGAATGTCATCATCGAATCATTCCAGGCTCCTTTTGAAAAGATAAAATCTGCAGCTTCTTATGCTCTTGGAATTATTGCTGCTGGTAATCTGCAGAAATATCTGCCATTTATCTTGGACAAAATTGATAATCAGCAGAGGAAGCAATGCTTACTATTACATTCTCTAAAGGAGGTATATAACATTAGCTGACTTTGCCTGATATTCAATAGCTTTATGTTTTCTTGAATTTTGTGATTGCATCCTTATTGCAGGTTATTGTAAGACAATCAGTGGATAAAGCTGAATTCCTGGAATCAAGTGTACAAAAGATACTTAATCTGCTCTTTAACCTTACTGAAAGTGAGAAAGAGGGTGTTCGCAATGTTGTAGCTGCACGTCTTGGGAAAATTGCCCTCATTGATCCCCACACGCTTGTTCCAGCACTTAAGGTATCATCTCTGTGGAATAATGTCTTATTGACTTATAGCTAGCTGTGTCTCTGTATACGTTCATCAATGTTTAAAGTTAGCACGCCCTCTCTTTTTTTGTAGGAACAAACTACTCATCCAGTTGCATCTACCCGAGCTACTGTCGTGATTGCCATAGAAAATGCTATAGTTTGGCGAGAAGAGAAAATAGATGGGATTCTAAACTCTGAAATTTCTTCATTCCTAATTCTTATCAAGGATCATGATCAGGTAACTATGAATTCATTTCCATGAATAATGCTTTACTCTCTCGCACATCAACTGAGGAGTTAGTGACGGGTGGCATCTCTTTGTTTGACCCCCTGTAGTTGTATATGAACTATGAGGATCTGCTGTTGATTTCACCCTTTGTGTTTTTATCTTTCTGCAATCTGCATTAATAATTGAGCTGCCATGTTATGTGAGTAATTCTCCAAAAGACACGTCACGTTTCTGGTTGTGATACTATTATTGTGGTCTCTTGAGCATTTATACTGCGAAGCAGAAATTGTTCTCTTCCCTGATTTTTTTGAAGTGTTTTACCCTCTTAAATCTCTCCCATCCTTTTTAGGCGATACCTTTGATTTAGTTGTGTTTCTGATGTTGTCCTAGAACTGAATTCCGGTGAAATGCCAACCTGTGAAGCTACTTAATGTTTTTAACATCTCTAGGTATTTTCTGATATCAGCTAAACGACTGCCAACCTGTGAAGCAACCTCTAATTATTTTGACATTTATCTAGTGCTTCATCGTATGCAAGTTAAGATGAATGTTTTGTCTCATCTTTGTGCCAGTCCATCTTTTGCTACCAATGCCAGTTCTATAGTTTATAGTTCAGTTCTGCAGCATTCTTGAGTTTCTGAAACTTTTACTGGAGTATCTTTCAACTAGCTCTTGAAATAATAGTGATTATTCATCATAGCCTGATTGTTTAGTGAGGTTGAGAAAGACACGCTAGCGATGCTCTTATGTTGGTTCATTCTAAGTTTAATTGGCTGTCTTATTTGTTGTTTGAGATGTATGAATCTTTCACTCTGCTAGATTGAATGGGAAGTTGAAAGGAAATAAACGTAACATTGGATAGAGGGGATGCTTGGAGGTGTGGTTGTGATTGTACTGTTCTCTTGTCATTTTGTTTTCTGCCTATTGGCAGTTTGTGTTATGAATACTTGCTTAGGATACCAAGCATCTTCTGATGGAATTTGAAACTCTAGATGTGTGTATCTTTTTCAACCCTTTTGGAGTGTGGTTTAAAATTACCAGTGATGTAATGGTAAATCTACAGTCTGGGCTACATTAGACCCTGAGTTCTTACTTTATCTTGCTGCCATTGATTTTACTTTCTGAAATTTTTGCAGCATGTAAGGCGTGCTGCTGTTTCGGCGTTGACCACTGCAGCTCATAATAAGCCAAACTTGATAAAGGGTCTACTACCAGAGCTTTTGCCACTGCTTTATGATCAGACAATCATCAAGGTAATCTTTCCCTCAGTAATCCATCTTCCAAGCTATTGATGCTGGATACACGAGAATGACTGGTCGTAGTTTTGTGGGCTATAGCTGAAGTGAAAAATAGAGTCAGTTGAAGTGATAGTTATCAATCTGAATAGGCTGCTGCACATGCATGGGGATCTTTGGTGCAATACATGAGAAAATGCTTCATTGAAACCCAGGCTCCTGTTTACACCTTTATGTCATTGCTGTGAAATTTTATTACTGCTTGCACTTATGTTTATCCCATGTATAGCTACAAGAGTGACTGTGGCTAGTTAAAATCTTTTTCTGCTTGTACTGTTGATTATTTTTTAGGAATATTTGCTTTACATTTCCAGCGAACCACGAATGCATTCGTTTAGCTCACTGGTCTTTCTTTGCTGGAATGCACGGGGCCCTTGAACATCCCCGTGGTTCTGATAAAGAAAATCTAATGGAGGACGGCCCCACCGAATTGCTTAGACATCTGTATTTTTTTTCAGCTGTATTTTACTGAGAAAATCACTATCTAAAGAAATTTGCAGTATAATGCTGATCTAAATGTTATTATCTGTTTGTTTGCAGCAAGAATTAATTAGAACAGTTTACCTGGGTCCTCTCAAGCGCACAATAGATGATGGACTTGAGTTGAGGAAAGCTGCTTTTGAGTGTGTTAACACTTTATTAGATGGATGTCTTGATCAAATTAATCCATCATCCTTCATTGTTCCTTACCTCAAATCTGGTCTAGATGGTTAGTAAATAAATTAATTCACACCTTTCCAGTTCTCAAAACCTCAGTGTTACTAGTGTGTTATATCTGCATTCAGAGGAATCTTGTCTTTTTTTTACATAATAAATTATGTATTTGACTTCAATATATCTGTGCCATATAGATCATTATGATGTTAAGATGCCATGTCATCTTATCCTTTCAAAACTTGCGGACAGATGCCCCTCTGCTGTATTAGCAGGTACTTTATTATTCGTCAACAATGTTGAAACTTTGAAATGGTTCAGAGCTAGATCTCATTTAATGTCGATTCTTCAACTGGTTTTTTGGTTTTCAGTTCTGGACTTGTTGGTGGATCCTCTGCAGAAAACTATTAATATCAGGCCAAAACAGAATGCAGTCAAGCAAGAAGTTGGTCATAGTGAGGACATGATATGGAGTGCCCTTCGTGCTATTGCATCGATAGATCGCATAAGGTACAGTTTGTGGGAAAATTGTCAATAAAAAGTTTGTTTTTAAACCAAGACTATGAAGTCGAACTTGACTGATTTTCAAAAGCTAAAACAAGCAGCTATATGCTGTCCTTCTCTATTGATATCTGTCATCAAGTGGTGTGTGTGCTCGTGCGCGTAGATTTAGCTTCTTGAGTCGCTTGTTGGAGATATAGCTGATTGTGTGCTATGCTCTGAAAAATGACTCGCTGAGATTCTGTGAAGAAGATGGTAGGTTGGCCAATTTATCATAGTGTGAAACTTTTGTGCCATTGGCATGAATATTGAAATTTGGTTGGTTTGAATGTAGTTAGTATGAAATTTATTTGAAGTTTTGAACTTTTTGTTAGTAGTTTGAGTAGAACTCCTGAAGGTTGGGGTTGTGTCATTTTCTTCTGCTCGGTTTCTTGATAGTCATGAATATATCTTGTTGAAGGTGAAAATTAAGTAGACATATAGTCTTGAAATGATTGAATATCAATGTGTTTCATTGCGTGTACTTTTCAGCGGAGAGGACTGCAGCCACAAGTTCAAGAACCTTATGCACAAAATTTCAATATCTTCACATCTCTCGGTAAAGTATTGTTCTATTCGGTACGAGATGGTACATGAAAACTTTGGGGCGTTTTGTTGAATTTTCAGGAAGAGGATGATGCTTCCTTCATTTCCCCTTACCAAAGTAGTTCCGGATTTCAGCGGTTAATGTGGCGTCCGTGCCTAGATTAAATATGAAGATGTTCTGCGTTGTACTCTTAGTAGGGGAATGGAATATGGTTCCTTTTCTACAAGAGCAACATGATTTACTTTGTACAGTGACTATAATTTATGACCGTCAACTTTCAGTCAATACTTCGTGCAGCTGACTTCTTTTTTTCATGCTGCTGGCTTTTGGTGCTTTTACTTGGTGAAAATTAGACAAGGGAACTAAGTCATGAACAGACAGAGCACTCTTAATTGTAGTTCGACGATTGATTGACCGAGTAATTAGCCCTTGTATTGTGCCATCCTGGGGATTTGTCTAGAGGTGACATTGGAGCCTTCGGGAACTCAATACTCCTTCCGTCTCGGTCAAATATCACAATCTCTTTTATAGCTATCAAGAAATATGTTTGATCATTAATATGTTTAGAGTCCATCACTTAAAAAATAGTTTTTCCACAAGTTATGGAAATACAGGTTTAAACTGCAAATTAAAAGAAATCAAGATAAAATTTTTGGGTTGCATTAAATAGATCATAAACTTTTATCTACTGCAAGCTGTTTAATAAATTTCCAGCGTTGCAATTTAAACTTTTTACTTTCTTGTAATTCTTGTACAATCCCGTCTTTCAATACATGGAAATGCGGTCCTTCTCAACACTTTCCCATATGTTTAACTAAATACAATAATGACAAATAAAAGATTCGTATTTAGAAACTAATATAACGAAACCAACAACATGACACATAATAATATTATTATTTATATGTCTATTTAAATAAGTAGTCAAAGCTGACTAGTGAATAGTGTTAATGGTAAAGTGCGAAGCTTGATCTGGGGCCGAGTTGGTACTAGGAGTTGACTCAAGTGGAGGTGCATGAGGTCTCCCTCCTGGACCCAGCTAAACCCCGTGTTGTGTGGTTCTCGTGCTCCGATGAAAACTGCACCCGTATTTGCGTTTATAAGGTTTGAATCTAGTACAGTGCTTGTATACAATTCAATGGTGGTAACTAGTAACACAATTGTTACATGGATTTGAAAGGGTTTTATGAGTTATTGATATTGTCCAATTGCTCATGGTGCGAAGCATCGAGGATCGTGGTTCATGGTGAAGGTTTCAAATCGTAGATCACTGTATGACTGTTGTTTTCAATAGATTCAGTGGGCCGGATGCAATTTTAGACAAGTTGGTTTGGGTCATCTAGATCGGGTTAAAACACTCCGACTCCCACAACTTTTGAAACTGGTTAGTGATTCTTCTTTATAGTTGCAAGTAATATTTTAAATTCTGATCTCACTTTGTAGTAAAAATATCTATATAAAAAATATCTATATATTTTATGTGCTTGATAGAAAAATGTTTAGTATCCTTTAAACTGGCCATAGTATTGTAGTTAGTGATAGGGGTTTTCAAATCACCTGACCCGACTCAATTTGGGTTGGATTGGGTCAATATCCCATTTGGATCAAGTGGATTAATTTAATTTAGGACGGGTTGAATTCCAATTGAAATAGATCCATTTCTAAATTTTTTCATTTTCTTGAAAAAATCAAAATTCTTAAAAAATAAAAAATAATTTAGTACAATTTATCCTGTATTAATTTACTCCATAAACAAGTTTAACATTCTTGAATAATAATACAAACTAGATTAACACCCGTGTGGCTCACGATTTAAAATAAGTGAGTATAGTTATTACTCCCGCTGTCCCAGCCATATCTGCACACTTTCTCTTTTTAGGTGTCCCAACCAAATCTGCACACATTCCATATTTGAAAATTATCTACACATCATAGGACCAAATTACCCTTATAATTATTAATAATTACTCACAACCTAATCTACTCTCAGCCCTCACTAGTTTCCCCTCACTCAAACTCACCCCTCCCCCTATTTCTCTCTCAACCCTCCGCCTCCCCCATCTCAGCCTCCCCGCCTCCACATCTCAGCCTCTCCACCGCGGCTCCGCCTTGTCTCTGCCTTCGTCTTCATCTCCTCCGCCGAGTCTGCCTTTCGTCTTCGTCTTCGTCTCCTCTGCCGCGACTAAGCCTTCGTCTCCGGATCCTCCTCTGTCGCTCCGCCGCGACTCCCGCCTCGGCTCTGGATCCTCCTCTGCCACTCCGCCTTGTCTCCTTTACGAATAAAATTAATTTTTTTGATACTAATTATTGATTATATATATATATGTGTGTATATATGTATGGAATTGAGATCATGTGAAACAACCTATCTTATGCGACACCATTAAGTTACGTGAGACCAAATCTCAACCATCAACATAATTGAATTAGCGGTCAAGATTAAAAGAGATAAATTTCCTCCCACTCCGACTCTCACCCCGCATAGCAGGTGGCAGAGAAGTTATTTGTGATCTACCTAACTTAACTGATTAAACTCTGCCAATTAATTCACAATATTAAACGGATTCACATTAATTGTGGCGTGGAGGAAAATCAATGTCCAATAAATAGATGTAATTAAATTCACTCTTTAAGTTGTGTTTTTTTTATAGACTACCTTTTTTTTCTTCAAATTTTAATTTGTTAAAATCTATCCACTCTTCTCACCTGCTTTATGTTTTTCTTTTTTAAATAACCTCATTACTCGTAGAGTCTGTTTCTTGAAATACGATATTTCTATAAATTATAGAAATATCAAAGTTCAAACTACAAATTAGAAAAAAAATGAAGATAAAATAAGTTGCATTAATCGGGTCATAAATTTTTATAACTACTATACGTTGCATAATAAAATTTTAATATTTCAACTAAAACTTTCACCTTTTTATTATTCTGATTAAACTCTGTCTTTCCATAATTTTATGGAAAGACCGTATTTCCCAAGCGTATGAAAATGGTATTTTTAGTTCTTTTTTATTCTGTGAAATTCTTAAAACACCAAAAAGACCATTTTCAAACACATATGCACACAATGCTTTACCTTAATATACTTTAAAAAACAAATAATTAAACTTGCATAAATTTTTTTTGCACCAAAAATTCCATTTTCAAGCACCCACATGTTTAAGTTAAAACACCTACACACATAAATAGAAGTACCTATGCTCAATTTAATTTAAACAAAAACTTGTTCAAAAATTTTAAAGCACCAAAAATACCATTGTCAAGCACCCAAACCTTTAAATTAAAACTCCTACACACATAACTTGCACCTACTTATTACGCTCAATATAATTTAAACAAATAAATAAACTTGCTCGAAATTCTTAAAACACCAAAAATACCATTTTCAAGTACTCACACCTTTAATTTAAAGCACACATGCACATAACTTGAATGACCTACTTATTACGCTCAATATAATTTAAACAAATAAACAAACTTGTTAGAATCTTTTAAAGAAACAAAAATACCATTTTCAATCACCCACACCTTTAATTTAAAGCGCCCACACCCATACCTTGAAGCACCTTCCATAAAAAAGTCTGACAAATAAAAATATAAAACTCCTTCATCAGACCTTTAAAGCCACAACAAATATAATTTGTAACACCTTCATCACAACTTAAAAGCACCTACAAGCAAAAGTTGAAGCACCTATACACATAAGTTATGGAATAACTATTGTATATTTTATTTTAAATATTTTATTTTTCAATTTAAATATTACATTTCTTAAAACAAATAATATACTTTATATCTTAATGTGAAACTTTTTGTACAGTAGTAAATAAATTTAATTTGAAGCACTCATACATTTAACTTGAAACACCTACGAACATGATTTGAAACACCTACTCATTACGCTCAATATAATTTTTAAAAAATAATCATATTTAAAGCACCAAAAATACAATTTTCAAGCACTCACAACTTTAACTTGAAGCACCTACGAACATAATTTGAAGCACCTACTCATTATGCTCAATATAAGTTTAACAAATAATCAAATTTAAAGCACCAAAAATACCATTTTCAAGCACCCGTACCTTTAACTTGAAGCACCTATGAACATAACTTGAAGCACCTACTCAATATAATTTAAACACAAACTTACACGAAATTCTTAAAACACAAAAAAATACCATTTTCAGGCACTCACACCTTTAACTTGAAGCACCTACGAACATAAGTTGAAGCACCCACTCATTACGCTCAATATAATTTAAACAAATAAACAAATTTGAAGCACCAATAATACCATTTTAAAGCACTCATACCTTTAATTTGAAGCACTTACGAACATAACTTGAAACACCTACTCAATATAATGTAAACACAAACTTGCATGGAATTTCTTATAGCACCCAAAAATCATGTTCAGGTACCCACATGTTTAATTTGAAGCGCCTGCGAACATAAGTTGAAGCACGTTCATCACAAAGCCCTAACAAATAGAAGTTCAAGCACCTACTCAATATAATTTAAATAAATAATTAAACTGACATGGAAATTTTAATGCAACAAAAAAACAAGTTAAGTTTTAAGTTACATAGCGGATAAAGTATTCAAGTTTAGGATTAAACAAAAAAAATCAAGTTAAGTTTATATTTTTTTTACTCATATTCTGATGGATTTTGATGCAAAATATAGCAGTAGATCTCGTGTTCCATGGTCATAATAAATGAATCCTAGATGAAATAAGAAAAGTGGGGAAGAAGAGCAATAATGTAACTGCGGGTGATCTATTTAAGAGTTATATGTACATATATATACACACATATATATACATATACACATACACATACACATACACATACACATACACATACACATACACATACACATACACATACACATACAAATACACATACACATATACATATGAATGGTATCAGAGCCATGGAGGGTTAGAACTTAGATAAGCCTGGTTTAAACATTAAATATTCAAATGAATTTGATGAACTGGAAGAAGGACACTGTTAAAAACAATGTACTAAATGAGACTGAAATACCAAAAAATATAGAAGTCTTAAACAAATGGACTATTCCTAGGGTAGGAACTGGATTAATATATCAGTCAGGAACTTTTGAAAAATTGGATTAACTCTAGAAAATGATGAATCCGTTAAAAAATTACTAAATGAGAATGATATTAACAAATATAAACAACTTTATAATTTTCTCCATCTAGGATTAGTATAAATTGCCTTTAAACCACTAACTTTAAAGGGATTACCGGAAAGTTTTATAGCAGCTTTAAGAGATGGTAGAAATCTAAATTGAAATAATTTAATTATGGGTAGAATACTGTCTAGTTTGGCACATGGACCACCCTTCTACATCATCAAATAATAATGAGGAAATAATTAAATCAAATTTACAAACCCTCTAGAAATAAAAGACTTTAAACTAAGACCCACTTCTAAATTAATATCTTTGATAGAGGAAAAATTTAAGGGACTCAAATTAAATACATTAGAAGAATAATTTTCTAATATTAGAATATGATAACAAGGAGCAGAATAATAAAATTGATCATAAGCAAAAATATAAATATGCAAATAGACCTACAATGAGGATGCACTATTATAGTAGGCCTTCACCAATGGATACACTCCATGAAGAAAAAGAGTTCATTATGACTAATAGATATAATGGAAAAGAAATATATGAATGGAATATTGATGGATATACTGAAAAACAAATTCATAATGTAGCACATAGGATGCTTATGTATAGAACTATATGTAGACAAAATCATAATACAGATAAAAATATAGCCAAAATGATAAGTGCTGGGTTTACATGCCAGTTAAAAGGATGGTGGGATAATTATTTATCCACAGAAGATAAAGAAACCATATTAAATATAGTAAAACAAGAAGGAAATAGTATAATAGAAAATGCAGTCTACACTTTGGATCTAACCATATCAAAACATTTTACTGGTAGAATATCAGATCAGGGAGAAAACATTAGAAGTACAAAATCTAAGGTGTAAAACACTTTCTGATTTTAGATGGTATAGAGATACTTTTCTTAATAGGATAATGGAACTCCCAGAAAGTAATAGTACTTATTGGAAGTCAAAATTTATTGATGGATTACCTAGTTTATTTGTAGAAAGGGTGAAAAAGGTTTTAAGACAAGATAGAGTGTCCATACCATATGAAAATTACACTTATGGAAAATTAATAGGAATATGCATACAAGAAGGCTTACCCATATGTAATGAAATAAACTTAAATCAACAAATTAAAGCCCAAAATTAAATGAAAGAACCCAATTAGGACAATTTTGTGGCCAATTTGGAGTAGAATTACCTGCTCAAAGAGAACAAAACCATAATAAGGAACTATAGTATAAAAAAGAAAACCTGGTAAAAAACCATATTGGAAAAAGCCTAAATATGAGCAAGATTATAAAAGGCAAAATAAATTAGAAAAACGAAGAAAAGTCACATGTTTTCAATGTGGACATGTCACTAAGCAAATAAATGAAAGATGAGAAAACAAATTAAAAATCTTCAAATTGATGAAGAAACTAAAGAAAGAATCTTAAAAATTATAGACAGTACTGACTCAGAATACAATCGTACTAGTAAAAGTTCAGATAGCTCAGATAAAACCTTAACTTCTTGTCAAAATTGTGAACAAGGAAAAACGTGTCTAATAAAGACAGTTGAGTTAGAAACAGAAAATGAGGAATTCTATAAAATCAATTCCCAATTTTAAGATTTAAATTAATAGATCAAATGGAAGATAGTTCGTCTTTTAACACTCCCCAAGTAGATAAGATTACACAGAGCACGGAGCCATACTCAATGACTAAGGTCATAAAAATAATAGAAGAAAAATAAATAAATCTAAGAATGAAATACAGGCTTCCACAACCGATCTTATAAAAGAAATAGAAAATATTAAAAAAGAGGTTAAAAACCTTGAAAAACATAATATCCAACTAGATAACAGACTAACATATCTAGAAAACTTCCATAATAAAAGAAAGAAAGTAATCTCACCACCTTTATTCGATAATGAAAATTTCTTATCTACATTAGATCTAGTATCCCAAAAATGGTATATTCACATAATATTGTTAATTAACAATGAATATACTATAAAATTACAAGCCTTAATAGATAGCGGGGCAGATATTAGTGTCATAAATGAGGGAATCATACCCACAAAATATTATGAAAAGACAGCTCATAAAGTCACACAAGCAGGAGAAGACGGACTAGATATTCAATATAAATTATCCTCTGCATCTTATGCAAGAATAAAACTTGCATGCCCAAAAATTTTTTATTAGTTAAAGACTTAAAAGACCAAGTCATATTAGTTATCTGGGAGGTCGTCGCCGTACCTCTCAAAGATGCTATTTTAAAGCCATTTTGCTTACTAAATACAACTAAGTAGATA
>JAULKM010000008.1:6036941-6048742 GCA_032355605.1 Rubia tinctorum
ATTAGAAAAGATAAGTATAGTTGTATGGTGTACTTTGTACTATATCTTTATGATTAGTGGATTTATTCTGAACTGGGTCAGACCCCGCAGATGTAGGTGGATTTCACTGAACTGCGTAACCAAGTTGTGTGTCTCATGTTTATTTACTTTACATACTTGGTTAGGTTAGACCACGTTGGAACATATGTTTGCTATTTAACGGCTAAAATGGTAAAATCAGTTTTTCAGTGTTAATATAACATGTTTGGTTGTGTTCTGACTTCTGTGTAGTCTATCCAAGTTGCGCCACTTCTAGCATGTGTAGCCAGTGGGCCTATTATTTATTTTGAGAAAGTTAAGGTGAGCCGGTCTTTCCATATGTTCATGTATATCTCAATGTACGTTTTACTTTAAATGTTGTAATTTTTTTTATAAAAATTAAATATTACTTCATCCGTTTCATAATAAAATTTCTACTTTTATTTTTGGGACGTCTCACTATAAAATTCTCAATTCTAAATTTTCTACATTTAGTCATAAATATATGGTCATAACTCTTTCTTTAATTTGATTTATGTAGGTCCACTCTCATCATCCATTAAAAAGATGTCACATAAACTTATCTTAAAGTTTGTGCAAAAAGCATTTTGGAACTTTAAAGTGGGACGGAGGGAGTATATTTTAAAAGTTAAAACAAGTAATAATATGTATTTGGATGTGAAAATATAAAATATAAAAATATACTTTAAAATTTCCAAATTTAGCATGTAATTTAATAAATGTAATATGTGAACTGTTTTATAACTTTAATGACAAGTCGCCTGTCATGAAACTCGGTCTTATTCTTTTACAAACTATTAAGTGGGGGATGGGATGGTATTCACTTGTGAACAAATGCCGTTCGTGAGCAGTTCAATTCGAGCTAAACTCAAATTTAAATTTGATCGAGTTCAAGCTTCTCCATGCTATATTTGTCAAATTTGTTTGAACTGCATATCACACCTCAACCAATATTCATATGATAGTATTTGCTTTGAATCAAGTACTTTGACATTGGTTCAAAACCCAAAAGAACTCATACTAATGTGGTGAAACTCTAATTACTTTAGTAATCCTTGATCAATTAGTCTCCCAACTTCCAAGGTGGGACTTGGATGTAACCCAACAATCCCCCTCAAACCAAAGACCACGCAACAGTGTCCGACTAATGTGGTGGAACTCTGACTAATATAGTGATCAATTAGTCTCTCAATTTTCAATGTGGGATTTGAGTTGAACACACCTAACAAAATTAAAATAATATATGCTAAATATATTTATTTTTAAATAAAACATTTTATATTATATTAACACAAGTCCTTGTTTTAGATCGGTTAGTAGTTAGACGGTGTTATTTTATAGTTGATGCAAATAATGGGCGATTTAATGTTTGTATTTATCTATAACACTGAGGTTTTTGTAAGTGTGAAATTTTTTAAAAATATATCGCAATGGGTAAATGATTACAATTTTACCCTAAAAATTATTGAAATGAGGTTTTTAAGATTCGTCTTAACCGTTAGCATGTTAGTTCTCATATATTAAACAAAATTTAATTATTTAATAATATAGTATTAAAATTTGGCTCGAGAGTTCAGTTAGAATTCAATTATTTTTACTTGGATTTGAGGTCAAGTAAAAAATTTATAGGCCAAATCAGAAAATTCAGTCCAGCCTAAGTTGGGATTATTTGAAACGAAGTTATGTTCTCGTGAACTAATTCGTAGTATTTTAATTTAGTTCATTTTAATTTTATAGAAATTTAATTTAATAAAATTTAGATTAATTCAGTCATATTGACATAATTTTTCAATACACATACTCCCACCGTCTCAGACCAAACTGTATAGAATCGTTTTCACGATTTTCAAGAAACATGTTTGGCCGTTAATATTTTTAACTACGTATAGTAACAACATATAAAAAATTAATATTTAGAAACTATATATTACAACGAATCCAACAATATCACACATGTTAAATTATTAATATTGTTGTTTATATATCTATTCAAAGTTTGACAGTGTTGACGGTCAATATTTAGAAACTACTTATTACGACGAATCCAACAATATCACATATTATTATATTATTATTTATATATCTATTCAAATACGTAATCAAAGTTTGACAATATTGACTGTCAAATAGTAAATGTGCAGATTAGTCTAGAACAGATGAGGTATTTTAAGCAGTTGAAGTTTAATTGAGTTGAATTTAATTTTATCAAAAATAAGTTCAAAAGAATGTGGGCTAAATGTCAACTCATTTAAAGCAGAGTATTCACTATTCATTCCCAGTCACTATTAATCTCTCAAACTAATGGAATTAATGGCATACATACGGTTATCTACTTCAAAGAAATCTCTTGCAATTAGTTCACAAAATCTTAATATTAATTGCATTCTTTAACTGATTATCCAAAAGTAACTACTATTAGCTATAAAAATCAATCATATGAAAGGGCAAACTGCAGAAGTGGGGCATCCAAAGACCTCTCTATTTATACCAGAAAGGCTTATTCTCTCGCCATCAACAACAAAATTCCTACACCTCTTTTACAACTCCTTCTTCTTCCTCGGAGCGGTCAAAATGTTGAGGAGCAACATCAGATCAAGGTCGGTCACTCTAGATAACCCCCATTTCTTCACACACAACACGTTTTTGTGCGTGTGTTGTTTATTCTGATTTTTCACTGTTTTGTTTTGTTTTGTTTTGTTTTGATCAATCTTTAGGAGTGTTTCGAGAGCTGTGATGCTCTCTCGGAGCTGCATCAGACAGTTTTCTGCTACAGCGACAGAAAGGTGCGTCACCCAACCCCCTTTTGTTTCTTCGTATTATTATACGTATACAGATACAAATAGATGGATACTTCTTCAGTTTTTCTATTTTTAGCTCACTTTCCAATCTAATTTGTTTTACGGACGGACCGGATGGTGGTATCTTTTAATTTTAGTGAAAAATGAACTACTGGCAATTATTTATATATATATATATATTGCTTTTAATCTCCATTCAATTTTTATTTATAAGGCAAAATCTTTGGAAAATGGTCTTTCCATATGCTTATGGGAAAACGGGGTTTAATTATAATAATAAAAGGTAAAGGGTCTTTGTTGCAATATTAAAAATTTATTATGCAACGTGTAGTAGTTATAAATTTTATAACCCGGTTCATACAACCCGAAAATTTTATCTTTATTTCTTCTAATTTACACTTTAAACCTTGGTCTTTCCATGGGTTATGGAAAGACCGTCTTTCAAGAGACAGACTCTAAAAATAAATCAGAAAAATCTAAAGTTATGTAATGATCATTTTGCCTTCTCCAAAACCCAAATCTCTATTTAGGTTTTTCCCTCAGCCACAGAACTCTTCTCTGCCTCGGCGAAATCCTTCCAAACTCGAAGTCCACCATTTCAGGGGTAAAATTGTCCGAAATTATATTGAAAATAAAGATAGGGGTATTTTGATCATTTTCAGCCTGGTCAACATCGGAATTCGATCACCACCACTTCAGAGGCAAAATTGTCCAAATTTATATTGAAAAAGGGGGTATTTTGGTCATTTTCAGTCCGGTCAACATTGAAATTTGATCTGTCAACGCCGACTATAGAGATATGAATTTTTTTTAATCAATGTCAGTTAAATATATGCACACTGTAAACAAACTAAAAAATATATCTGCACAAAATCAAAATTTTGGAGATATGAATACATTTACCCAATTATAATGAGTTCCTATATATTGCGTTGTTAATAAGTGATGGATATGATGACTTATGAGCAATCCTGCAATTGTAGTTGACCTTGAGGGTTGATTTTTCCTTGCAAAAGGTTCACTTTTTGACCTTTGATCTAATGAAAACACTTCACCCAATCAGCGATCACTACCAATAAAACTAAACCAAGAGAAATGTTGACTAAGTACGCCCAATACGTTGTATTGAATGACAGGGTGACAAATGCATCCATGGTACTCCTCCTATTCCCGCTCAAATTACAACTCAATCATTACATTAATATATTTAATTACATATAATAACGACAAATAAAAAAATTACTTTCTAAAAACTACTTGTTACGTTGAATTCAACAATATCACATACAATAATATTATTTATCATATATTTATTCAAATATGTGCTCAAATTTTGATAGAGAATAGTACCATAAAGTAGATAGTTATTTGTGCTGAGACGGAGGAGAGGGAGTAAGCACTTTGACTGGGAGAGACGACACAATCTATCCGTAGTACATAATAATCTTAGAAAATCTTATTCTTGTAGATTCTCAATACCGAAAGCAAATCAATGATCCAACGTTGTTGCCTGCCTACATTATTGTAGTTTAAGGGTGCACGTAGTGAACTGAAGCAATGCTCCAATGCTGATTTGGCACAAAATCAACTCCGGTCTAACCTAGAAAATCTCATACGTCTCTTACTATTAAAGAAAAAAAACCTTGCTTGAAAAGTATTTACAGCCCATTTCGAACAACTCTCCATCATTTTTCTCTGGCTGGCATGTATTTCTGCGGTGCTCGTTTTTCTAATTATGAATTATGGCTAAATGATCCAACTAACATTGGTTCTAGCGCACAATTGGTTTGAGCAGTTGTGAGCCAAGAAATACCGAATGGTAATCTGGGTAGAGGTTTTCGAGAAATACAAATAACGTCTGGTCTTTTTCAACTATGCAATGCATTTGGAATAACCAGCAAATTATAACTCTATTGTACTGCAATTGTGTACCATGGCGACCTATTTAATTTTATGCACCCTCCAATTCTTTTTCTAGTGATTTGTTATTAAATATCGTGTTTAAATTTTACTAAAGCATATTTACATTTGTACTTTTTTATCTATCACAGCCACCCTACTTCTCCATAACTGGCTCTTCCCTTCCGCATCACCTCCCTAACTTCCCATCACCACCCCCTTAACCATGTCTAAACGAAAAAGCTTCTGATGAGAAGAATGGGGTTCAACAATAGGTTTGTCACTAACTATATTTTTGTTTCGTTTCAATGGGATAGAAGAGACTAATGTAGGAAGAACGACCACACTCATTAAGAAATCGGTCGATCATTGCAAATGTAAGACGACAACAGTACAAATTTGACATTCGACATTCAATTGACTGTTGTAATATATCTTCGGAAAGGAAATGGGCCAACAATTGCAACTTCAGACCCATAAGTGCGATCTAGCTGGCTTTCTCAGTCACATAGGTGAGATTTTCATAATTGTAGGTTTCTCATTGCAATAAATAAAATTAAATACTCCTTTCGGCCCAGGGAAAACTGCACACTTTCCTTTTTAACTGTCCCATGCAAATATGCACATTTTCTTTTTTTGGATGTTCCAAGCAAATCTACACACTTTCCCTTTTAAGTAAAATTTCACATATCATAAGACACAATTGACCTTACAATATTAAAATTTTACACACAATACCAACACTCTCCTCACCACACCTAACTCTCCAAAACACTTTTTCTATCATACTCCTCCGCCTTCCCACTTTCTCCTCCGCCTATCAATTCGCCACTCCATCATTTTCCCAAATCCGCCTCCTGACATCGACTAACGTTCTCCTACGCCTCTCAAATTCGCCACTCTCCATCGTTCTTCTCTGTCTCCCGATGCCAACCTCCACCATCGCCCTTCGACACTGACCTCCTTCACCACACCACTCACCTCCCCTACATCTTCGCCACCACTCCCCTCCCCTGCTTTCGTCTCCGCTACCAGCTCAGCATCCTCCCCTCCCCTCGCCTCCTCCCCTACCCGGAGACGGAACCTTATTTCCCCCTGTTGTAACGAAACCCTAGTTCCCCCCATATGCGACGGAAGTGAGGCAGAACCCTAGCTTCCTCCCAACTGCAAGCACCACCCCATCTGTGACTGAACCCTAATTTATCCCATCTGCGACGTGGAGGTGAGTCGGTGGAGTTGATGTGAGGTGAGGTGGGGAAGGCGGAGGAGGAGAGGTGAGGCGGAAGAGGAGGAGTGAGGCGGAAGAGGAGAGGCAGCGGATCTGGGAGGAAGAGCTGAATGATGAATGAAAAAGGTGGGGCATTTTGGACTTCTTACACATCAAAAATTAAAACATTCATCTTCTCTTTCTGCAGGTTCCCCTTGGATGGAGGGAGTATCAAATCTTCCTATTAATCAGGCTAATTATAAATTACCTCATTTAACGATTAGTCAGTCTAAAACGAGACTTTGTGTCATTATTATAATTTAAATATATTTTAATTTTCAAAACTATGAGAATCTTGTTGCAGTATATATTAATAATATTAAATTACCTCATTAATTGTATTAATTCTTAAATGACCACGTCTAACGATTAAACAGTCTACTGCTTCGTGTTCTACAACACAATAGAACAAAAACTAAAACTCTATCATATTGGGTTTATTTGATGTTAAATTAAATTGATACTGATGTATGCTAAAATTTTGACTTATTTGATGTTTAGTTGAATTTACTGCGTTGAAATGTGTTGAAATAAACTCAGCAGATCCTCACACTCTACAAAGGTGACATTTGATTTGAAACGAACTAGAACTCACTTTGATCATTGGAAAAAAAAAAACTAGAACTCACTCCACGAGTGCTGAAAAATAAGGGCGGTTCTCAACGTGCACCATATAAGTGATCCCACTGGCCTCAGAAAAAAAAAAATAAGAACCCTAAATTACATGTACCTCTATTTTGTATAACACGTATATTTTGTGGAGAAGATTCTTTATTATATATGATAAATAGATTTTAGTATGTAAAATAACTATCTATATAATTTATAGTTCATTTTTGCACTATTTTCCAACTTTTGAGGAATATTGAAGCTTTAATAATATCAACTTTACCCATTTGCACATGGTAATTGCTAGATTTGAAAAGTAGAACTTGAGTATTCAAGTGATTTGCTGAAATTAAGAAATTTATTTTTAACCAATTAGCTAACCCAAATTTTAATTTAGCTTAAATGTGATCAATTTATAATTAATGTAATTAATAAGGTGAATCAATATTATTTTTATTTGCTGCAACAAGGTTTCTAGAACTTTTAAAAACTTTTAAAATGTATCGTAGTGTATAAATAACTATAATTTAATCCTAAAAATTATTAAAATTAGATTTTATTTTTTAAAATAATAGATATAACATAAAACTTGCTCAAGATTTTTTTTTAAAAAAAATGTACAGGGCCTCCAGTACCTATGCTCCGGCCCTGCTGAAAACCCTATATAAAATAGGGCACCTTTCCTCACAGGTCTATTTATCAAGTAGGTAGGGTTATAACTCTCTGGTCTATATGTATTATGATCAAAATGTTATATCGACACTTATGTCAACAAGGTAGGATTATAAAAATATATTCTTTTTCTTTTTCAACTCATCTCAATAGTAAAACTCACTCAAAAACATTGGACTCTTACAATGCCTACAAGGACAAACACCCCAATAATGTAACCCACTTCTGAGTGCCCAACCTATGTCACGGGAAAGTAGCGAAAGCAAAAGAGTCCTAGTTCTACTAAAGAGGTGAAGAAACAAACCACTTAGGCTTAGTTCTTCCAGACTTGATTTCTACTAAAGTGAACTGAACTAAAATTAATCATAATAGATACAGAAATAATAGACCAAAAAGTGGAAGAAGAAAAAACAAAAATTAATTTTTTACTGAGCTAAAATGCACACAAGTTGAAAAGAATAGAAGTTAATGCATAATGCAAAGCTGCAGTGTGTGCTTTTTGCGGTTTGTAATAGGTATCATTTGAAATTAGAAAGCAATTCCGGAGAACGCGGCACTAAAATCCCCTTACTGCCATCTTCTCAACAGTGGGTTTATGCTACCATCCACTAAATACATTACCCATTACCTATTCGATTGTCACTTCCCGTTTCTGGGAAGAATGAATGCATCATGCTCAGCCCACCCCACCTCCATTCATCTCTAGAAAAAAAAATGAATCGCCCATTTAATCCATGTGTTCCGCCATGTAGGTATGTTGGACCTTTGCGTTTTGATGCTGGTCAATTTAATTCTTAGCGTTTGGGTCATTGGTGGGATAAGTCTTTTTAACCGAATCGGACAGAAGTTCCAATCCCACCAACAAGCGTAGCATAAGAAACTCATTGACCAGCATCTAAAGGCAAGGACCTCAATAACTACACACCATACATAGTGGTGATTTTTCCAGATATCACCTAAGAAAACATCTAAACACAAGGACCACAATAGCTACACACCGACCATAGAGAATCGTGGCGATTTTCTATGGTCGTCACCTAAAAAAACGATATCTCACACTAGTATCACCATACTATAGACCGAATAGTGAGATGTGAAATCTTGTCCCTCTTAAGGATGTACAACACGTAAAAAGGTACTCATTTAACCTATTCAATGGGATTTGAAAGCCATTCATTGAATATACTAGTAGATCATTGATACTAATAGACAGGTTCACTTTTAGGGAGGAAGAATTCATGTCTAGAATCATAGTCCCAGGGACATTGTGCTTTACTCCCACCATACAGCGAGGGTAGCACGTATGTGCCCTCCTAGGTTATCTATATGCGTGGTCTGAAAATGGAAAAGCAGAAAAACAATGATAATTAGTAATGTGCTTGAAAATATGAATAATCTACTAGGTTTTTCTATTTTTTCTTCCATTCTGTTCAGCAGGTGGGGTGGGGGTGGGGATCGACTTGAGGCTCCTCATACTCTCTTCTGAAAGTGGCCTCATGGATAGCATTTTCAGTACTATTTTCAATGAGAAGACAAGCTAACTGCACTTGCATTGGCTATCAGATAATGCACAAGAACAATGTCTCCCTACAGTGCACATGTCAAATAAGTACCCACTAGCTAGTTACCAGGGCAATGTCCATAAACTGAGGACCCTCATGTTCCCACTTCTCCATTCTTCTACCTATTTTTTACCCTTGTTTTTCCTATAACCAAACGCACCCATAACATAAAAATGGGGTTTGAGATGAGTAGAATGTTCGTACAGACCTTTCCTCTATACCCGTAAGCTGGTAGAGAGACTGTTTCCCCAAAAGCAATTGTTCATGCATTTGCAACTTCTATTTCAAACTCTAGTTTTCCCTTGCTAATTGGAGGGGTTCCAATAGTGTAACACAATAATGATGAGGGCAAACTTATTGCATTGAAGTTAAAACCTGAGTGAATATCCTGAATAATAGAGTGACATCACTTCAATGGTAGGCTACCACTGTACCACAATCCAGACTTTAAATACAGTACAGATCTCACCAGCATTAAGCATCACCCGATAGGAAGAGCATTATGAGGTATCTCGGCACTCTACGATAGGGTTCGCTTATTGAAAGACTCAACAGTCAAGTTTGCTGTGAATGCAGGGATTGAATTGAGTTTTCGGATGAATATTTCAACCTGGCAAAGAAGAGAATCAAATTAAGCCGTAAAAGTTGGAAAAGTAATGCCCCCATCATCTACATAGGAGTCGAAGAGTTTCTAACACTAGCATAAGTGGACCACTGAGATATATAATCAAGATGGAGGACCATAAAACAAACTGGGCCAATAGATCAATGAATTAACAAACTAGGCCAAGAGATCAATGAATTAATTAAGGTTCCAAAAATAAAACATGAACAAATCAATTCCAATACCTGCTGAGATATCTCTCGCTGTTTAGTGTATTCGTTTACCTATTATAGGAAGGAAATGAGAATATTATAGCGCATTGAATAGATGTAAACTAAACATTTCAACATAACAGACTGGCGGGGTCAACTAAGTGAACTTTAAAACAGATTGAACCACCGATCTGTGTTAAATCCATAGGTCAGGTAACTCAAGTTATGATCAGCTAAAGGAAATCGAAACAAAAGGGTGAGATGCAGATACCATGATAGTTGTGTTCCCTGATTCATATTCAAATTCAAGCCGCTCATCATCACTTTGAGCATAGATAGATAGAAGCGTAAATCGTGTAACTGGGATCCCATCTGGCCGTTGATGATCATCCATCACAATCTGAGTAACAGTTCAATTCAGATTTTAGTAGAACAAATTAAATAACCAATAACCATCCCACAACCTCAAGAATACAAAAGTGCATGCTTTAATCTCAAGCTCCATAAAACCACTATATTCAACATAGCATATTCAGCAAGTTGCCATTGTAATTCAGTAACCCTCCTCTTAGTGATACAAGAAGCTTTTGATGGAACCACATGCATTACCTTGTAACCGAAAAGTTCACAGCAAGCCCTTCTGAAAACAGAGATTCGCTCAGCAAAAACAGTCTTGTATCTGTTTGCATATTCAAAGCTTCATTTACTCTTGAAAGAGTAAAACAACATGAGATATATTTACACCCTTTCAACAGCTGCTGACCTTTCCTCACGCTTTTCAAGTTTGGCAACTTGCTCTTTCAACTGCACAATCTTCTCCGAAACATAGGAGTCCACATGCGTCCCAGCATCACCTGATTGCCCAAAAAAAGTGAAACCAGAGCAGAAAAATCTCCATTGACAACAAAAGGCTCAGCTTAAGTTGTGAAGTCAAACTCGAGTCTGGAAACATTTGAAACAGCCATTTTTGTGCCAGGAGATTTTTTTTTCAATAAAAAGGGGCAAAAAGCCACATAGGAGGATTTTACTCCAAAACGGAGAGAGCAAGCAATGCAAAACAGATTTCTGAAGGATGCATATGCTAATTTTCCGTGTAGCTATCGTGGAAAAGAGAGTCGATGAAAGTAAAAAAACATACAAGTACGATAGCAGATACAAATTTGTACATTGTAAATTGCACTGGACGACAACTTGTCACCAAAGTTCAGCTAATTTCATCATTCCTTGCAAGCACATTGATAAGCCTACAAGCTATGTGAGGAATGAACTCCAATACCAAGCAGCATACTCTACAAACCACGTTAATTTTAAGGGTAGCGACTCTTTTCATAAAAAAGGTCTTGAGCCAGTGAATTTCCCGACAGTTAAGTCAATCAGTGTCCGAGAGGATGAGCTTTCAGCAAGGTATCAGGCTTAACAAGAAGCCAGCCAACATAAAATTATTTATCGCAGAACATTAAGATGTTTAGGAATTTTAGTACCTGAATGATTCTTTAACTCTTCAAAAGCCTGTAATTTCTCCTTTGTCTTTTGCAATTCCTTCTGCAAAGCCTCAATAGTCCGTTTTGCCTCGTCGTCTGCAGCAAGACTATTAACCATTCTCAAAACCTTCGTATTTGCAGATGAAAAATCACCATGCCCCAACTGCACCAAAAATGTTGAAATTATTAACTATATAAGTTAAACTGCAAGATGCTACAAACAAATAATTTATGGCAGAGAGGAATTGACTCTTCCAAGAAGTAAAATGGAAGGGAAAAAGAATGAAAATAAAGATAAACCGGGAGAGCCATAATACCAAGCATCAGCAAAACTCATGCACACTATCATAACACACTATCATAAAAGATACAAACATGCACCAAATTCACCAATCCAAAGCTAATGGAATATATGCATGTGGACTTAATATAGAGAACGAAAATGAAAGGAAAGTGTCACATCCTTGAAAATCTGCAAACCAACCTTTGCCTCCAAGATAGCTATCTCAGAACGAAGCCGATCACCCTCTCTCTCTAATGACTTAACTTTTCTCCCCTCATTAGTGAGCCTCTCATTCAGCAACTTAATCTCATTCTGCTGACGAGCATTAGCAAGGCTTTGCTCATATAAATTGCCCTCAAGTTCCTTCATAAGGTT